>VZTE01006389.1:91274-119720 GCA_013397775.1 Eulacestoma nigropectus | reverse complement strand
GGGCCTTATCTATGATACCAATTTTATGAAAAATGTCCCCTTTGTTTTTTTGAAACAAATAATTACAAACATATTTACATAGGGTTTTTTTGCATACTTTTTATTAAGGCTTAAGTTTTCATAGTAGTTTAGAAAAATATCTCAACACAAATAAGTTAATCCATTTATAGTCTTAAATGCAAACAATGTGTTTGCTTCTTCCTTTAATTTTTACATCTTGACATGATAGTAGATCCTTGAAGTATGTGATGGAAACTGACTTTGCTAATGTGTTGCTCTTCTCTTGAAAGAGTAGTTCTCAATTCTTTGGAGTATCTCTCTGGACTGTGCATGGATCTCTTGCCAAATGCAGTGGTCATTTGACTGTGAAAAAAAGGTTATTAAGAAGTGTGTATTAACTGGTTTGTAAAAAATTACATCCAATATTATGGCAAGCAAAATATGAGTTGAGAACAAGCATGTAATTATTTAAAAGAAATTTAAGAAAAAATGGATACTAATTTTAGAAAGTCAACTAAAGTACAAATACTCTTTGGTATATATGATGTCCATTTTTTTAACTGCCAACAGACACGTGGCTAATCCTGACCCATGTGATGTAAAGTTTTTCTAAAAAGGCACAGAGTGCCGTGCGTTTTGGTACTGAATTAAATGGTTTTTTAATAGCCCATGATGATACATTGGCCTTGAAATGGGTGTGGACCAAAAGATTTTCAGTGAATGGAAATCCGTAGTGTGTGGAAGTGGAGCATAATTTCAGAGTTAATGTACAGCTTTGATCAGCAGTGGGATTTCTTGTATAAGAAGCTGCTTTTTATCTATAAAATTCCTTAAATTGAGCTGGAAAGAAACAGCCTACTTACCTTCGTCACAAATTCATCCATTTTTTTGAAGCAGTCTTTCACTATAGACTCATGGCTAATGTTACGTCTGGGCTTCAGCTGTTGTTTTAATGGAAAAGAAAAGAAACTGTTAGTTTGAACAATGACAAGTAAATAAAAGTTCAAACAGTGCCCTCTAATGGACGTGGTCGTCGACTGAGAGCACTGTAATTCTGCTGCCATATGCAAGCCTGCTGAACGGGTTAATGCTAAAGGTAGAGCAGCACACTCTGCGTCTGCAGAGAGATCAGGAAATGAATCTGTCAGTGTTCAAGCCAAGGCAAGAGTCTATGGATCTTCTTGTTTTGTGACAATACTGGTCTTGTCAGTGTATGCTGTCTGAAGGAGACACATTTCAGAGTAACTGGTGGTCATTGACATCCAGTGTTACAGATGTACGGATGTAATTATATTCGATCAGTAAAACAAAGTAATTTTTGATATGTATATGTATTTACATACACATATTAAGCAGTAGTTGTTGTCCGTAGCTGTACACACTTAGTCCTGGGGCCTGGCTGGGTCAGGAGCAGCAGTGTGGGTTTGGAGGTCAGTGCTTCTGTGCTCCTGCTCAGGCCAATGTCCAGTCATGGAAAGCGCTCTCCCCTGTAGAGATGTGCAGTGGGTTCCCTCCCCTGCAGCACAGACGGGTAGGGTAGGGTGAGCATTTGTATGCCCAGGTTTGCTCCCCTGCAGGTTTGTTGGCAAATCTGGTGCCTGGCACAGGCATTAGTTGCAAGGGAAGCTACAGTAAATCTGAGGCTTTGTCCTCTGTAAATAGTTCTTAAGCTGACCCCAACTGAGTTAACTATTTGCGCATATGTTTAAGTAGTTTACTCAGCTGAAGCAGGCTGAATGCAGACCTAAGATTTTTTGCCTGCTACTTGCATGTTATTCTTTATGTTAGCTTGTCTTGACAGAAGTCATAAGTACTTGAAGAAAAATACATTAAATTGATATTTAGTTAAAACAGTAAGTACTTCTGTTTAGAGCTAGTGCCATCTTTAAGGAGAATAAAGTGAAATACTGGTTTTAGGCATCGCTTCATTAAATAAGCCTATGAATATAATGTGTGAATTTAAAATTGCCTGTATCATACAGGTCAGTAAAAGTGCTGAAAGATGCCTGTCATTACTTTCAGACATATGATTTAGGCATCATTATTTGAAAATGTAATCTTTTAAGTTTTCTATTGCATTTTCAACATACATATTATCAGTTTTATTCGCCATGAATATCTGACTTGAATATCATGCAATATAAATAAATAAATTGTACTTACACAAGTCTTGAGCTGAGCATGAGCCTCATACATTCCCCTGAGAAAAGTGTTCTTATTTTGAAAAGGAGTGTCTGCTCTCTTGAAAAACTCAGCAATTTCATGCACTATATGAACAATGGCTGCATTATCGTATTTAACCTGTGATGGAAAAAAAAGTATAGAAAAATTCATTTCCTAAAGTTTGCACTTAAACATCAGTTAATTTTTCAACTACCTGAATCTGGTTATTATAAATTGTTTAAACAACTTTCACCACTTTCCTGTGCTTTTCTACATTTTTTTTAGTAAAGAAGTTTTAGCTAGTAATATGCATTGCAAAGTTGGTATTTATTTGAAAATCGGGAATTGCATGTTCAACTTCCAGTTGCAATTCATAAGTTGCTTCAATTTGAGTTGCTTTCATAAGGAGGACCCCCATTTCGTAACATAAATATATCTTGTATTTTTGGGCTGCATTTATATGCTTAGATATTTGAAATGTATAAGCAATAGTCGATAAAAGGCTAAGAGGCAAAAGAAGATCCTTTGAATTCAGACCCAAGACATCAGACTGTGCAGGGCTTTCCTCCCAAGCACAGCCCATATCTGATGAAGGGCAGCTCCCTCTGCCTCGGAGAAGATGAAGTACAAGAGAGGCCAATATTGCCATCCATCCCTTTTCTTCCCTGGGTGCATTTTAGAAGACCTATTGAAGAGATGAGCTGTAAATGGGCAAAATGAATTGCTGGGGTGTAGTACCACATTCTCAACCAGTACCTTATTTTGTGGCATTACTGATCTGGACTAAAAGTGAGCTGTGCACACGAAGTCATGTATCTGCTGAGAAATGTGAAATTACCCCTGCACTGCCTTTATGGGGTCTGCTTCTGACTAACACTGAGGTCAGCATGCTGTTCTGGTGGTTTCCAGGCTACCAGACTGATTCCAGCTAGTTTTTCCCCTTTAAACAGCAGGACTAACAAGAAAGCATCCAACCCTTTTCTTGTCAAAGTGGCATCGTGACTTAAATAATAGGAAAAGGAAGAAAATGGTGATTTCTATAAATAACCTCTCCAGGAAATAATTTAGACTGAAAAGTCAACAGTCAGAGTTATCATTTAAGCCTGTAATATAATGGGGCAAAATTCTAGTGTGGAAGTCTTGTGACAAGGTGCATAGGCTGTGTAAGGTAGAGCTGCTACAATGAGATAATGTCAAGTACGTGTATTTTACTACTTACTGCTTTCAGCATCTGCTCAGGGAAACACAAATCTTCATTGCTCACTTCCTCACACTCCAAAGAAAAGCCTCTTTTGTTCTTAAGGAAAACATAAGCGTAGAAACTATAAGCACGTGCAAAACCAGGTTTACTATGTAAAAAAATCATAGAAGTCCCTTCTCAGTTGGTTTCTTAACAATGAAGTATAAGTGTAAAAAGTGTAAAAGTGACGACATTGACAGAGGACACTATATCTCATGAGTTTGAAGAAGATTCGTTTGCTTCCCAAGCCTATCTGAAATGGGAAGAATAGCTCCTTGTTTCAGCTTTTCTCAAATTTTCCAGGGATGTCAATATGTACAGAGTTGAGGAAAGGGCAGGCCACAAAAGAAGACAAACTGGGAAAGGAAACTTTTCATATAGCTGATTTCAAAAATACCTTCAGAGAGTATTTGTACCAAAAACTTTGTGTCTATGGATGTCTTTTTCTTTCAGTGGGATTAAGTTGTGGTAAAGTACATTATGGTGTTACAGTTTCAGCTGATCCAATTAGGACTCCCAGATGACTCTGTACTCTTCTTGGGAAGGCACACAAATGTCATATATTCAACAGGATGAGTGTGAACTAAAAAATCTAAATTTAAGATTTCTGGTTTTGTAGAGAAGGAACATCTGACTCATAACTTTTTAATTATGTGAAAAAATATTGTAATCTGGCAGTTACACATTTGAGAATCCCTTATACCTAAACTGAAGAAAGATGGAAAATGACATCTATAGATTGTGACAGTTTTACACTTTGACTTACCAGTTCCTCAATCTCCTGTAAAAGCTCACTCCAGGGCACACTTTGGAAGCACTGGTGGCTGTTGCGTTGGGGGTTACCAAGGGATGTAGCAGTAAGGCAGGCAGTTAAGAAGAAGAAGCAGTTCCCAGGGCAATACATTGTCTAGTTCTGGAACGAGGAGAAGAAGACAGGAGGCTTAACAAAATCAGGAAGGCTTTACAGTTTTGTTAAGTCACACAAGTGTAGGTGATTGTCAGCTCCTGCTTGTTCACTATGCTCTGTATTTACAGGTGTGCTGTGATAGGCCTAACGAGTTCAGATCTTACGGCCGAACATTTGAAAGTTAAATGCATTTATCCAATGAATAAAGAGAAAAAAATTGTTTGAGAAAACCTCTTTTTTAATACTACTTCTATAATATGTAAAGGGTTGCATGTGTGTTTTGGGGTTTTTTAAAATCCATTTCTGTTTTTCTGAAATATATATTTTCTTTTATATTTCTATATGGAGAAACACGTACACTAGAAAACTGGCATTATTTGCTGTAGTAAGTTTGACTAAATATAAACTCATTCCTTCTAAATAATGAATTAAAAATGAGGAGCTTTTCCAGTTTTCCAGCAGTTTGCTGTAAATCATAGTGACCTGTAACTTTGCTACCTATAACTTATAACATGATTTAGAGCAGTTGCATCTAAGTATAAGTTTGTATTTTAATCAGACTTTTTTTTCATAAACTCATTTTGCATTACAGTTGTAAAGTAAAAAGGAAAAAATTAAATAAGCAAATTAATCTCATCTAGAAAAATCAGTAATAAAATCAGAGAAGCCTACCTTGTGGATAATATTCAGCTCCTGGTTGTGCACTTCTGTAGGGCTCCTGGGGTACCATTCTGTCAGTTGTCTGAGCCCCTTTTAAATACCCTTCTCCCACTTCCAGAAATCTCTGACCACCTACTCTCAGTAGATGATGCAGAGTGAAACTATCTTCTTTCAGTATTCCATCCTTTCAGGTGTGTTGATTTCCAGGCATTAGAGAGGCTGTATGTGGGTGGCATACATTTTGAAGGTTTTATTTAAACAGAAAAAACCCTAAAATCTGTAGAACAAAATGTTAAATTTTGTCTTACTTGATTTTACAACAACTTTATTGTTAACAGTTTGTAAATATTCACATGCAGGTGATAAAATACAGAGCACACTATTCTTCTATATGAATATTTACAATATGAATGTAGAATTTGATGTAAATTACTCCATGTGGTTTATACTTGTATAATATTGAACAGTAAAAAAGTTTAACTGTACTCTTCCTGTGTGAACTTCTAACTTCATAGTTCTATAACTATTGTATTTACTTTTGAATGTAATGTATGAACTCATATGCACACACATAAGTACGTGTCGCATGTATGTATATATAGACATGTTAGTTCTAGAAGTTGCACCAAGTACTATGAAGTAATCTGAAGTTTTTATTTGACTGTAGGTTGGAGGTACTGAAGAGAACTACCTTCCAAGAGAGCTAATCCCTACTAAATCAGAAAATGTAGTTGTAGTAGTAGTACTAGAAATAATAATAATAATAATAATAATAATAATTAAAAAAAAAATAATAGCAACAATAAATTTTCATTATATTCTCTCCCTGAGGATTTTAAATCTCATTAACACTCAAAGCAGGTCTAGCATCCAACTGTATTTTTCTTGTTATTTCATACCTGTCTGAGCTCCCTCATCTTACTGCATAAAGTTTCTCTGTGGTAGTTTGGCCAAATGTTAAGCACTGCATCACTTGCAGATGGAAAGGGGATTGCACCGGGTTTTTAAAGCTCTTTCTGGATGGATTTGCTTGTAATTTTAAAAGTCCTTAGATAACTAACATCCAGCTTCTGAAAATCACCTTAAGATCATATTTATAACTTTCATCTGTAATATTTTGTCAGTTTCCCCCTTTACAGAATCTTAATAATTTTACTGTAATAATGCTAGTGGTTGTTAATTCTCTATATGCCATTCATAAATCATCAGGAACTGTAATATACCTAATAGCTGGAATTAAGGGCAACTTCTGCTGCTTCTCTGAGAGTAAGTAGCTGGATGAGTATGGTAAAACAGGCCTCGTTTTATCTTGTCTTGAAGATGTCTCATGAACATCTTTTCAGCAGTAGATTCTGGATACAGGACTTGAATATTTACCATAAGATATCTGCAGCCACTAGGGAAGGGTGAAATTGAGGATTCTGCTGTCTTCGCATAGTGCCATGTCAGGACTGAATAGAGGGCAATGGTAATAGAGCAAAGTGGACATCAGTGCTGAAGTTTGGAACAATTTCAGACTTGATTGCCCATTTCAATGTGATCACATCTTTCAGTGTGAGCCCCCTGACTACCTAACGTGATGCTGCAGATGTGGACCTAAATCTTAGGGATTCATTTATATTCAGGATTCTTGTGTAGTATCTTGTGACAAAATCGTAACTATTCTTTCTAGAATTTTCTTGTACCTCCAATAAAATTTGATTCACTTACACTTGGGAGAGTGTATTCAGGGAAGGACTGTGGTGGGGCTGCAGCTAAAACATACCAGCTTTCAAAAGGTTTTTCTTTATGTTGTGTGTGCTGGTAGAGTTTGTTTCTCAGAAGACTGATGAAATAACCGCATTGTGAGCCTCCAGTTCACCTCTCCGAGTGTCTGTGATCATCTGTTAATGTAGGAATTCAAATATGTTCTCTTGAAGAAAAAAAAAAAAAAAAAAAAAAAAAAAATGAAGAGAGGAAACTACATTTTTTCTAGCTGAGTAAATAATTTTATTTGAACCTACAAATCTTTCAATACCGGATTTTAAAAAAAAATGTATTTCCCTTTAAAATTAGACTATCTTAACAGCATAAATACTACTTGTGTGTTGTTAAAGTGATAGACTTTGCTTGGTCTGAAAGATGACTGACAAATGCCTGTGTTTGAAAATTTGCACTTCATTTTTTCCACTCAACTTAGTTTTCAACATTAGGCTTCACATTTCAGGATAATAGAATTTCCTTTTGTGCACTGGAACTCCGTTAGTGGCTGGGGCTAGCACCTGAAATGCTTTACCTTTTTTACTTTAATATTTTCTTCCTGTGTTGTGGTATTCTTCTTATAAGGTTGTCAGCACTGATGTGGTAAAACTTTTGCTCTGCTGTGTTTCTCAATAAAGTATTTGCAAACAAACAAAAAGACTTGTAAAATAATTAAATAATGAAAAATATTTCACATAAAATTTATTGATCTTAGGAACCATTGTCTTTATTGCATTTTGGCCCCTTTCTGCTGGTTTGACAGAGGAAACAATAGCTCATATTCTCAAAACAAGGTAATGGAGTAGTGTCAGTGTCACTGTGGAGCTATCGAGATTTCTTGTGCTAGAAGATCTCATTCTGTTTGGGATTAATGTGTGGGAGAGGTGTTCCTGCTCTGCTCTGCCTCTTCTTTTTTTTTAGCTTTTTTTGAAAAGGCACACCTTGCTGTGTGAAACATGACTGCAGGAAGTGAAAGTGACATCTAAAAGAAAGTAATTTCCTGCTCTTCAGAAAAAGGAACCCAAGCTTGGAAATTAAACATCTAACTTAACCGCTTGGAATTTCAAAGTAAAGACCTATAACTGAAATGATAGCATCATAGTTCTCAAAAAAAAAATTTGCTTTCACTAGTTCAAGAAGATGGATAGTGAGGAAGTGATTAACTTTTGTTAGGCCTCATATAGATACAGGTTATAATCATCTTTAAGGCACCAAAATGGAACTTGAAAGATCTGGACATTCAGACTTTCTATTTTGGTGACCTTCGTGCAATCACTTTTTCTTTATTACTTAATTCTTATATCTAGAAGAACGTCCATAGAAAAATTTAGGACTGTATCAAATTGGGAGAATTTAACAGAAGGCTTTCTGTTTGCAGAAAGCAACCTGGAAATTGTTAGAGAATAAAACAGAAAAGCCCAAGTGAGAGCTTATGTTAGTAGCAGAGCCAGGAACAGCAAAATCTCTGAAGACTCAATAATGTGAGCATGGACAGACTCTTTCCTATCATAATCATATCTTTCCTATCATATGAATCTGTAATCATTCCTACCATTCCTAGTGGAGAAGACTGCAGCATGATCTAAACCATGTTTGCATTTTCATTTTTGGTTTTCACAGGGCAGTTGTCTTGCAAATTCATCCTAGCTTAGAATGACAAATCCTAACCCTAAAATATTTACCAGGAAGGGGAGAGAATATTAGTATTTTGTCACTGCTATAGGTACCTGAGCTTCATGGATAAGAAATTCAGGTTGCTTAAAAAAAAACCCCAACTCTATTAAATTGTCTCACTTTTTAACTTCACTGAAGTTTTATAACATTTGTGACTATTAGGACATGAGACATACAAGAGTCCAAAGGCTGAATGTAGAAGACCAACACTGATTTAATAACCTGACATTATGATTATGAGGTTTTAGGAATATTTTATTTGAATGTTAGTATTGTCTTGTTTCAGCACGCTACATTTTAGAAGAAAAGGCAAATGTGATTAAATTTGGATTGCATACCAATGTTTAATTTACTTTAAAAGAAAGGTATTGTTTGAATACTGAAGCTCTGAGTATGTGGCATCACTGGTGGCAGGGGTAGTTTGTAGAGAGTGACAGTCATGGTAACACCTCACTCCAGAGATCTTGTGCCTCCATATTTGTAAGAAGCTGAAGGAACTTCTCTGCATCTCAAGAAATTGTGCAGAGACTGATGGCTTCCTGATTTCACTAGGGCCAGGCCTTCCAGGGTACTTAGCACAGCTGTTTTGAAAGACACTTTACTGTAGAGGGACCATTTTAAACATACCAATATTTAATTGTCGTTCTGAAAGTTTACAAACTCTTGGATTCTGGAACAATTTTCTAATTGGAGTAATGATAAATTATATTTGGCATTAATGTACAACCTTTATAAATTGATGAAAAGTATAATGAATTCCAATGTGTGCCAGAGCTGGAAGCTGGATTTGGTGATTTTAGAAGTTCCTGCATATTTTTTTCCACATTTTTGTGAGCTAGAATAAACATTCTTCAGAACGTTTTAACTCGGCCAGATTGAATTGTGATTTGAAAGCTAGAAAATTACAGTAAAGAGGAGCTGCCTCATTTTCAGATGGTCTCACAATCACATCACTGCCTAATTAAAATAATTGTACAAATGATCAGATTGTTTAAACGTTGTGTTGAGGCCTGAACTCATTTGAAAATGGTTAATCCTTACCACTTTTGGTATCATTTCCTTCCATAGCATTTAACAATCCCTGCTTTCTATTCCTGAGGTTCATGCATCCGTTTTAGAATTCTCATTCATTTCTTTCTGTGTACAATTTTTCATGCAATGACTGAGCTCTATGTGTCAGATATTCCTGAGCTCATGTTTGAAAGAACTTTGTGGTTTATATAATCCCTTTCACCAATATTATAATATGAAGCATTATAGATGTCATTTTTTTGGCATCCAGACCAAGGCACTGTCAAAATACTTGGCTTCCTGGAAGTGCTGGTCATCCAGTCCCTGGACATCATACTTTTAATAATTACAACATAAAAATCATCAATTTTCAAAATCATGGCCACTCATCTTTTAACTTTTCATTAACCTTTTAAAGGTTATCTTTTGTTAAAACTTTCTCTAAACTTAGCCTGTCTTTGCGTGCATGAATGTAGGCCTTGCTAGCATTTAATTTTTATTAATTAATTCAATTCTGTCAGAAATAATACAAAAATGTTTCTGGAAAATCTGTTAATTAGCTATATAGTCCAGCTGTTCCCTAAACTGTGACAGTTTTTAATTCAAAATTTAAAATTAAAAACCTGATCAGTTCACTGTTTAGTTCCCACCAAATTCCATAGGATTTCTCACTTATTTAAAGGTCAATGCAATTTTTAAAAATGTACTTCTTTGTTAAAAGCATAAATGACCGACATTTATGGAAAGATACACAAAAACCTGTACTGACATACAGGAGCGTAAAAATGGTGGAAACCCCCTAAATTCTCATCAGAAAACCTTATGCTGTATGATTGGCAGACAAAATTCCTCTTTTGGGAAAGAATTAATTAAAGACTAGAAAGGCCAATAAAATAACAGAGATAACAGAATAACAGAAGTAAAACAAGAAGGAAAACTAGTTACAGCAAAACTTTACCAATTTTCAAATCTCTACAAGCTTCTTAAGCCTCATCATATTCTTTATTTTACATATTTCCTAATGTGAAGTCTTGACTCCTGAGCTAGGCACAAAGGTTCCAGAAACCGCACTTGGAAAAGTCAGCTGCTATAAAACAGATCTGGAACACCAGATACAGTGAGAGACTGAGCTAAAAAGGGAATTTGTTCGTTGTTCCTTGCCATGGGTAGTGTCTGCTTCTCAGTGACCAGGTGATCTCCAGAGATGCCCTTCCAATCTCAAACATTCTGTGAGTGTGTGATTGAATACGAGGGCAATATTTTTGGAAAAAAACAATTATTTTGCTGTACAGTGTAGGATAAAAACAGCCAGAAATGTAGGTGGCATCCCTCAGTTTAGGCTAAGGTATAACCTGGAGATTTAAGGAAGGCTGTACCAACTAGGGATGAACATAATAGCCATCCAGCTTAACTTTTTAGTTAAATGTTGGACCTGCCCAGACTGCTTGCTAAGTCAGTACAGGCAATGTGAGATCTGCACAGCCTTCCAGTGCAATTTGTGTTCCATTTATTACACAAAGGGGAAGAGGCACTGCTGTTCTTCCCCAGATACATGTTAAAACCAAAGTTCATTTACTTCTCTCGAGAGTTGATCCATTCTGTCTTCCCATCAAAGTAAAGTTGTATCATTTTGTCTTTTCAAAATACTAGACTGTCTCCCTTGAGAGTTTCAGACACTGGATCTGTGCCATGCTTAAACACTAGATAGGTGTTGGTCAGGCTCAGTAGCGTACTGGGGAAGAACATTACATGGCTTGAATAAATGAATTCAAAAAGCTGACGTTCTGATAAATTCAGGCATCTCTAAGTCTTCCAGAACTGAAGTTTTCAACATAAATGTATGGTGTAGGAATCCAATATTAATTCAATCCTTTTTGGAATTGTTCCAAAATAATTCTTTTTATAGAGCAGACATTACTGCCTAATGTTATAGCTACTTCTTTTTTCCCTTCCAAATATATATGTCACATGCACTGTAATACCTGGTTAGTATGCCTTAACCTATAACTTGAAAAAACTCCATTATTCAGCAGATTCCACCAACCACCTGCAAGATAATGTCATTTAAGAACTTCTGACACTTAAAAAGTCAATGAAATTAGAAATGCACAGGGGAATTTCAGCCTTTCAACAACATGTTGTTTATTACTAATTACTGCATGGAATAGCTTCAGGATTAAGAAAGAAAGGGGGACAACAATGAAGAATGAATAATACAATCTAAAATGAAAAGATTTTTTTCCAGTGACAATTTAATGTCCTTGGTTCTGAAGTGCTACTCCAGAAATGAGGATTTTTTAAATCTATGGAAATATAACAGATGACTGTGGAAACATCTGAGGTGGTTTCTGCTACAGTGACTTTGGCTTCAATTTTCCATTCGTATCTGCAGATTTGATAAAGTAGCTGAGTAGGTGGTAAAAAACAGATGCTCCTATCCAGTGTAATTGGAAGTTTCCAGAGACCATGCACCTTCATTTTGTTTTTTGGGAAAACTTCGGATTACTCATTTCTTTAAAAGTTCATAGCAAGTCACGCATATTTATGTAAAGCCCAGCAAATAAACCTGTAAACTGATGTAGGAGACCTAAGGTTGAAACTCTCTTCTGCTTAATAAAAGGCAAGCTCATAATCCAGATGATGCCAGCCTCATTTGTAATAAAATATTTTAAGCTTATGGCACTTGTGCAGGTACGCTTAAATTGAGGAGTGATGTACACAAGGCAAATACATTTGTATAATAAAAGATATTTTTCACACTGTGCTAAGCAGATCAGGGTCATTTTGGAATTGTTGATACAGAGTTTTGGACTACCTCCATCCACTGATTGCATAAAAAGACTGATATAAATTAATGAGAATTTTTATAAACATTAATGTTTTTAATCATTTTCAGATGGAGACATTATAGAAGATAATTTTTAAATTGCTACATGTAGAAAGTACTCTGTAGTTTACTTTAGGAAAGCTTAACTTCAGTGCAAAACAAATAGGAAGAGGAGGTAACACGTGGAGAGAATGAAGCCAGTTTATTTTCAGTTCCCAGAAATGGACATTTAGAAAATCTGGACAAGCCACTCAATCTTTTAGATTTCTCAGTAATAAGAAGCTCTGTCCTGACTTGCAGTAACAATTAGTCTTGAGTCTTATATTCTCTTTTTTTAAACAGGGTACTTATAGGAAAATGCATCATCATTGCATAGGCATTTTATAAGATCTGGTCTTAGAAAGCTATATCTGGATATTCATACAACCTAGAAACTGGAAAGTATGAAACCTGTTTTTCTGAATAGAAATGTATAATGAATGTGCTTTCAATAAGTTTACATTTTTAGCACAAATTTGTTCATGTTTTTTAGAAGAGGTATTTGAAATAACATTTAATTATTAGGTGTTTTTAAAGCTTTATGATTGTCATGTTAGCAACAGATACAATTTTCCCAAAATCCTAGAATATTTCACAGCATAAAATTACAGATTTACCCATCTCATAATGCAAGATAAAATGTGTTATGTTTATTTTCATTCTTGCTGTTATCAGAACTCAGGAAGATATTTTAAATGGTGAACTATAATTGCAAGATATTCTAAACCAATGTATATATATATAGATATTTATCCATACATAAAAATGTTAGTTGCAATGTTGATTTACTATACTATATAGAAAAAATAAGTAATTTGCCAGAAGATCTTAAAATGGCAGCTGTTGAAATTTTTTAAACCAAACTTTTTTAGTGACTGGGGTTTTTTTTAACTGTAGAGGTAAATGAGACCTTAAAAATTGTTAAGTCATATAGTGTTGATAAGAGAAAACCAGTAAATGAACTTGAAAGGTTGCCATTTTTTAAACACATTTCTGAGTAGAAAAACTTATGTCTGTATAATAAGTATTTAGTCTTTACCATCTTTGAAAGCAGTGTCAGTAGTGTGACGTGGATAGTTATATACACTCTTCCCATATGTACATAGCTAAGACATTTTATATAGAAAAAACTCTCATTTCTTGTGGAACAATTTTAGATTGTTCCAGTTGCCTAACGGACTTAATTTTTCACTGTGTAAAATCAGAATGTTCAGTTCCTAGCTTTCACTTTTCTTGGTCAGAGTAGTACTGAATGGTTTCACTTTACTCTGACCAGCAGCTGGAAAATACTCTCCATCCTTCCCACAAATTAGACACCTCACTTTGTAATAATTTGCAGAATCTTTTTAATGGCCAACTCAGTTTTTGTTTTGTTTTATAGTTGCATTTAATGAAATGGACAATTGTTTGTACAGTGCATTCCTGCCAGTTCCAGGTTGAGTTGATTTTTTTTTTTTTTTTTTTTAATTCACAGAATGTCATTAATGGGTTTCCTGGCAATGAGTGCAACGTCTCTGATGATGACGTAACAATGAGACTTGGGGAATTTCGCGCTCCTCCACACTTCATGACTACATTGAGAGAAAGTCTGAAACATTTACTTTCCTTTCCTTCTAGTCTACCCCTGACCATTTCACAGAAGCATTTAGGATGGAAAAGACCTCTGGGGTCATCGAACCCAACCTATGAACCTTTTTCACCGTGTCAACCAGACCATGGCACTGATTGCCATGTCATCTTTCCTTAAATACTTCCAGGGATGGTGACTCCACCATCTCCCTGAGCAGCCCATTCCAATGTCTAGTCACCTTTTCTGTGAAGAAATTTCTTCTAATGTCTAAAATTCCTACTAATGGCCAATCTCCTTGCTATATGCTAAGTTCAGTAGGTAGCACTGGGCTTTGTAGCCTGGGAAAAAGCCTTGTAACCCTTAGACCAGCTGCCTAATTTTGTCTGGGAGGGATTCAAGACCCCAGAGAATATATTTTAGATAGTGTCAAGGAGTGACTTTACAAAGTACTCATAACTTCTACTGATCATCCCAAACTTGGTTTCAAGGCTGCCTTCCAAAATGCCATCTTTCATGTAGGACTGATATGTTAGTCACTCGTGGATCTCGAGGGATCTGGCAAGTTGGAATTGATGGCTATTCTTCATATATTCCTGGTATATAACTAAGTTGAAAATGTAAGTCATTTGGGTTTTACTTCGCTGTGAGGCCCAGAATTTTGTACAGTCATCTCACTGGCCTGAGTAATTTGAGAGAAAAACTCTTGCAATGTCTAGTACCATTGCTGCCTATACTTGCCACTGGATACTAAAAGGAGCAAAAAGCACATTTTTAAATCATGTCATGCCACATTGAAATGATAATGTTGCCTGACATTAAGTCTTTATTAAGTGGAGTTATTTTGTTTTATTGTACAAATTTGATATAGTGAAGGTAAAAGGAACACCACAATTTGAACAAACCTTGAAAAAATGAAGCAAACAACAACAAAAAATTTAAGAAATAATTAAATTAAACATACAACAAAATCATATGGAAATAAATTAAGTCCATTACCTGTGAGTAATGCCCCCATCTGTTCCCAGTGATCTGTCACTGAGATTTCCAGTAGATAATTTTTTTTTTTTTTTGATTCAATCATTTTACTTATCATTCACCTTCCTCTGAATTGTATAACAGTAGTCTGTGACTTTTGAAACCATTTCAAGCCTGGCAGATCTGATTGACTGGTTCTCCCTGAAGCGAGCTTAATCACCAGTCAAATAGTTTGTTAGAATTATTATCATGGCTACAAGACAAGATCTCACTGAAGTATATGGGGAGCTAGAGAAGATCATAGACTTCTGCGTTGTCTATCATAGGAGGGTTACTCTTCAAATTCATTGTAAAGCAGGACACGAGACAACTAAGAATTGTTGAGAGGGAAAAAATAAAAAGTGCTCCTTCCCCAAGGGCCCTCAGGGAAGCAACTGTCTCAAACCTCACATTAATATGACATTCATTGAGACCTTCCAAATGTCAGTAGGAGGCCACTGTGAAGCTTTTAATATTTACAGATCAAACTTTTTATGTTGTTGTTCTTCTTTTAAGTAAATAAAAGAAGTCAATAAATGAAGACAAATTCTAAATCACAAAATCAATTGAGAGCTTCAGTGACACCTCATTCTGAAAACTGGAAGCTGTAACCTCATGGTGGCATAAATGAGTAGTCTTTAACATGAATGAGTTGTTAGTGACTGGATTTCTAAAATGAGATTAATCTTTGTTAAACATATTGGTCTAAATTTCAGTCATGGACTATGTCATCATTAGAAAATGATGCAAACAGTAGGAATGAATCTGTAGAACCCAAACAGTTGATTCTGAGGAGTGGAGTTCTGCATTATCCGAATTTTGTAGTGGTTATTCCTGATTAACTCCAGTCTCAGTAGAAGTATTCACTTGTGGTCCTGGAATGCACCTTCTGGTTGCAGATGAAAGCAGTGCCCTCACTCACGATCTGACATTTGCCTTAGAAACACACTCCTGACCCAAAACACCAATATGCCCTTACTCTGAGTTAGTCATCTGAGGTTTTTTAACAATCAATGAAGGTAAATAGGCAACTCCAGAATGTGATTTATTGGCACTTAGACACTCTCTTAGGGTAATTGTCTAGAAATATCTAGCTGTTTATCAATATAAAAGGGATCTACAACGAGTAGCTCAGGCTTAGATGTCTAACAACTAGAATTGTAGCTTTGGGATAGGATCCAACCTCACTAATGTATAAATTATATCAGTCTGCTTGAAGTATCTTATGTAGTTGCTCAAAAAAAAAAAAATCACCTTAACACTTAAAATAAATCTGTTACTCTCAAATTGATCAGCACCATTTTATTTGATCTGTCTCAACTGGCAAATCTTTGAGGGTTTTAGCCAAAGTCATCTCTTAATGGACCTATTCAAAAGCTTAAGTGTTTAAAGAAATCATTATTGAGTGGTTCTGTAATATATTTATAATTTCCAATATATAAACTAAAGAGTGTAGTTTTGTGATTTTTATTGGCCTATGTATTTGAATATCTAAAAGGAATTTTGTATACAACAAAATATATTCTTACAGAATTATTTCTACTTCATTTTCTTAATCCTCATTCTTCTCATGTAAGGTTTAGTTTGTTTTTCTCCGGAATTTCCGGTTTAAATTCATGATTGTTCTGGGTGTTAAATAACTAACACACTAATTGTGTAGGGTATTTTTTTTTTTTTTAATGAGAAATTTCCTGGATGAAAAACAGTAAAGGTTGAATTTATTTTGTATAATACTTGCCATCTACAAGATAGCAGTTATATAAGCAGTTATAGAATTACATGTTTTCTATAATGGTAGGCAATGAAGAGAGAGGGACTTAGGGTAAGTCGCTTCATTCTAGAATAGATGGGAAAAAATTGGCTATTGAGGAATCTGTCTTCTTAATAAAATAGATGAGAAAAGACCTCTGGAGGTTATCTGGTCCAACTCCCTGCTCAAAATGGGGCCAGACTTAGGGCAGGTCTCACAGGGGTGTGCCCAGCTGAAGTTTGAATATCTCCAGTATGAAGTGATACAGTCACTCTGGACATCATTTTGATTACCCTCGTTGTGAATGTTTTTTCCGTACTAGTCAGAGTTTCCTTTATTGCCATATGTATCCATTACCAGTTGTTGCACCCCTTGCCCCTCCAAGAGGAGTCTGTGTCTCTCTTCCCTGCACCCTCTCTTTAAGCAGCTGTAGACTTCCCTTTAGATTTCATTCTTTCAGGCTTACAAGCCAGTTCTCTCAGCCTCTACTCACCTTGTGCTCCAGCCCCCTAATCATCTTGGTGACCCTTTTGCTGAACTTGCTCCAGCATGACAATATCCTTTACTGTGCTGGACACAGAACTCCAGGTGAGTTCTCACAAGTGCTGAATAGAAGAGAATGGTTGTTTCATTGGCCCTGTTTGCCAGCCCTTGCTAATAGAGGCCAGGATGTTTTCCACTGGAGGGGTGCAATGTTGAGTCATTTTCATGCCCCCCAGGACCACAGGTATGTTTTGCACAGCTCCTTACTTGCTGGTAGCACTCAGCAGGTGCAGTTGAGTGGGATTGTTCCATCCCAAGTACAAGGACTTTGCATTTGCCTTTGTTGAGCTTGATATCAGTCCATACCTTTAGTCCATTGGAATTCCTCTGAATGGAATTCTGCCACCTTCCAGTGTGCTGGTCCCTTTCTTCCACTTTGATATTCTCTACAAACCTGCTGGGAGTATATTCACTTCCATTGTTCAGGTCATTAAAAATGATGTTGGAAGCACTGGCTCCAGCAAAACTGCTGCTCCACAGCTACCAGAGCTGGGCTGAGGAAGCAGGCAATGTGCTGGATCAGTGTCTGGTTGTGTGTGTCTTTTCCAGACTAAATGATTCTACAATTCTATTGTCCCATGACTCCTGAGGAACAGTGTTGGGAATTCAGTCTCCGTTGCCCTCTATGCTGTTGATTGCAACCCATTCCCTGCCCAGCCAATTTTCCACTCATCTTATAGCCCATGTATTGAAACTTTATTTCACCAGTTTGATTAAAGGCTACATTGGAAAACTATGTGAAAAGCCTTGCTAAGATATTAAAATTAGTTGAATGAGTGACAAAAACATGGAAAAAGAGATTTTAGTCAAAGGTCTGGAAATCTGCAAGCCCAACAGTGTAACCAGAGAGAGCTACAAAATATAAGATCAAACATTTTAACTTCGAATTCAACTTGCCAGTCTGAAACTATCACATGGTCATTGTGCTTTTTGCCATTTGAGTGCTCCAGATAAATGGTAATACAACTTCAAAGGCTCAGCAAAACATTCCTGATGATTCATCTTCATACTCGTTTCATCTTGCAGCTCCCAGTATTTATTCTGAATGTTATACCCTTTTGTATAACAGCCGTTTTCCTTTCTCTGAATATGGTAAATGTGGAACATGGATTCCAGGCAAGTGTGCAATAATTTCAGTCAGGAAATAATTTTCTTTTCTATTTGGATCTAGTGAATTAGGGTTTGAAACTCATCATGCTGGGGTATTCTTATATTTAATTAAAAACATGATAATGTCCCATGTGTTTCAATAAATATCCTCAGATTAACTAGGACTACAGGACTGAATTTACTAAAATAAGTTAAAGCTTTAGTATTTACAAGGTGTATTCTATACTCCAAGTAAATACATTTTCCATGAAATCTGTGCTCTTGTTTCTCTTAGGCTGTGTTCAGACACCTCACAGTAATTATTTGTTATTATCTCATGTTGGGACAAGAAGTGAATCTGTGTTGAGATGAGGCAACACCATTTCCCTTCCTGTTTCTGTACTCTTGTTCCTATTTGAAGAAAATGTATTCACAGAAGCCAGAATGGTATTACAGGCTAGCTGAGGACGCAGCCTGCCTCAAAACTGCATTTGTTTGCCATGTTGGCGCAGTAACAAGAAGCAAGGCTCATGTGAGGGGACGGTGTATTATGGCAGAGAGAGTCTCCTGCTCTTACTTGACATTTTTAACCCTAGAAGGGCAAGATCTGAACACTTTCTTTCTCTCTCTAGGAAGATATACCAACACCCTGTCCTGCATAGCTGTAAATTCCATATGTATGCACTAACCTACAAGAGTGATCAAATATATTTTTTTCCTAAAGCAGTATTTAGAACTTATTTTTCTCTATCTTTTTAGGGGTTGATTTATGTGTTTTGGTTGCTTAATTGTTGGGGTTTTTTTTTAAATAAATAAAGGAATATTTATGAATAGGTTTAATAAAGAATATATTCTGACTAATAAATTGGAGCAGATATGAACAACCTTTCTGAATATAGCAAAACTCATATTATATATATGTGGGAAAAGAAGTAACTCACAGTAAACCTCAGCAGGCACACTGATAATAGTCCAGATGAGAACTGCCCAGCAAGTAGCCAAGACAGTTTCTGCAGGATGTTCCTTTTAGCATTTTTGTGAAATGCTCCAGGAAATAAGGTGTCTTATTCTCTAAACTAGTCCTATACTGCACACCCTGAGTGTAATATGGACTGACCTAAAGACTTCTCCAAGCTATTTTTTTTGCTGCAAAGAATCCAAATTAAATACAAATCTTTTCTCTAGCTGCCCTAGACTGAAAAGGAAAAAAGGAATAGAGGACATTTTCTTGCTGAATTGGAACCAGGCAAAATGTTTATTTTAAATAACAGACTGTGCTTAAATGACATTTTCTCGAGTACTTAATCATCCTGTTTCCCACATGAACCATGGCATATTATTCCCATAATAAGGCATTTAAATGTTAAGCCCAGATCTTAAGTGAGGGCTTTTCATTTGCATCCACCAGGTTTTCTGTTCATGTCTTCTTTCCACTTTGTCTCTCTTGCAAAAAATTTTGCAAGCTAAGATGAATAAAACATTCAACATCCAACAGGAAATGAGACCTTGTAAGATATTTCATCATGTTTGTTGCAGCACAAAGAAAACCAGAAGTTGTTTCTAAAGGAGAACACATCATCCCTGAAATGACACAATAAAATGAGGAAAATTAAACAAGCTGTTGTACAAAGGGAAAACCTCAGCCTGGTATGTTGAAACATGCAGATGAAATCTGGTGTTCCTATTGCAGGGAAAGGTCACTGGGAATACACGACCTGCCCTAGATCAGGGATGTTTTGTGGAGGAGCACTTCAGGAACTCACTCTCTGAAAGAACTCAGATATACACAGAACAGAATTCTTCTTGATTCTTTGTTTCAAGTGCATAGTTTTTCATTTTCCTGTTCAATGTGTGCTTTCAGGTATTGTCAGTGCCAGCAGTGGACTGTCATTGAAGGGAGGCAGTCGATTCTGTGCTGCACTTCTGTCTCTCAGACATCACACAGCATTACCATTAACTGAAACAAGACACCTCCACCCTTAGGCCTCTGAAGTCCTTAGTTTGCCTAATTCCTTGAACTATTGTTTATAAATAATCTTATGTACTTGACCACTTTTATTTATTCTTTCTATGATGTTTCCTTGCCTCCCATTATGGCACAATTCCCAGCAAAATGGCTTTATTTGATAGCATTATGGGCTATTTGATCGCATTATGTACTATTATCTGTTTCTGTTTTCAAGCCTGTGAGTAGCACTATGCCAGGAGAATCCTTTATAAATCTACTTAGAAAATAATTTTGGTGCAGACTGCCTTTACCCATTGTCATGGCCAGAACAGGAGCTTCAGACAGAGTTTCTCAGAGAAGCCCTCCCATTGATTTACAGGGTGCAGAAAGGACCTCCTTGCATTCTGAACTCCTTTTCAAACAGGAGTCTAGGTGCAGCTGAATCCAATCTTAGCCACATTCTTAATCAAAGGTTTAGATCTAAAGTATTATATAGGGGTAACTGAGCCTTTATATTCCTTAATCTCACAGGATTAAGGATGGCAAACCAAATACATTTATATCAATAAAATAAATTACGGAGTTAAATTGATGGTGATGATGATTAGACTAGGAGATCTTAATCAGCATCATTTAGTACACAGTATAGGTAGCTAAAACTAACTATGATGTACCAAGTATTGGAGCAATATTGAAGCAGTGATATTAAATCTATGAAAATAATTATTAAGTAGAGATTGATGGCACTCATACCCGTGTAACCCATACCAATGACTGCGGGCAGATCTCTGTCACTCAGACTTAAGAGATAGCCTTGAGAGACATCCTTACTCAAGGGAGTAAATTCCACACACACTCCAAGAAAGGGTATGTTAGAAGACCCTGCCATGAAAAAGTGGGCTTTTATAGGATAAAGTGATTTATTTATCAGTCGTTTATTGCTGGGCTAGCTGTGTTATCTCAGGTGCTTTAAAGAAGTTATTGATGCTATCACAAGTTGGTTTGTCTATCAGGAACTTTGTCTGCCACACCCTGATTGGTACCAGCTTCTGTCAGGAAACCTTGCTCTTCTCAGAATATCTAACTTTGGGATTAATGAGCTAGGCTGGGCTCAGCATTCTTCAACATCAACAGCAGTGACCTCCATTCTCCACCCATCACCAGTAACTTTTGCAAATAGGATATTTTTGGAGCTGTTTTACCTGCGTGTAGGCAGAGCAGCCTGCTACACCCATTTTATCTTACTTCGCTTATTTAATATTTCTTTTATTCTCAAAATTGCATGTTCTTACACATCTGTGTTCCAGTTACAATTGCTATTTGACCATTTCGTACTTCCCTAAGTTTCTTCCATTTTAATGTCAGAACTGTTTGGTTTAGCAATGCTGAAATTCCACCTGGGGTGTCGAGTAGTTTGAAAGGAGATTTTGCAACCTGCCTGTTTTTCTGTATGGGCTTTTATAACATTCTGAAGAACTAAATGCTAAATCTCTGACTGGTGTATCTTCAGTGCTCAATTAGCATAGATTTCTTGAAAATGGTAGTTTCGGAATATTGCAACTTGTACAACCTTTCCTGCAGTGGAAATCTAGATGCCTCTGCAACAGCTTAGATGTACATGACTCTGGCTGATACATTTTCCTCAGAAATGTCTGTGACAGTTTATTTTCTTGCCTATCAGTGCACAGTTTAAGAATTATTATAATTGAACTATCAGGAGTGTTAATTTCTGTTCCACATCCGTCAAAACTAGTTTGAACTATGCAGTGTGAGCTTTTGTGTGCGTTGTATCTCAGGACTGGAATAACATAAAATCCCAGCAGAGGGACCCCTCATACCTTCTAATGAACATGTTGTGTTTATAAGAGTCTTTTGCTCCTGTACGAGTATTTTGTTCTCACACACATTTTTGGCTTTTCCTGCATGAAATTTAAACTTCAACATACTCAATTTCAAAATAGCATGTAACTTTTAAAAAAAGTGCTTAGGGTTTTTCCTTGTCCTAGGAAAAAACTGTAAATAACAGGAAACAAGTTTGTTGTACTAGGGAAATATAATTTATAGAATAAAAAGAAAATCTTAAATATTAATTCAACAGTCCATAAATAAAATCTAAAATCTACTTCTTTATCTACCCACTGGTTAGACCAACCTTATCTCGCATGTTTTCATGTTTGAAATCTAGAACCTACATTTTAACTGTCGATTTTAAAATAAGGCCCTAAGAATTTATGCTGGTCACACCTCTCCCAGCTGTTATAGATTCAGTGTTTGGTTTTAGCACTGCAGATGAGTCAAGTTGTCTAGGTAACAATCTGCTGCCTTTACTGAGCTTATTTTCAGTATTTTCTTGTATGATTCAAATCGTTTTTAATCAGATCAATATGGAGCCTGTGGAGACACTAAAGATATTACCATAAACCTGAAGTATGTAACATTTTTCTATTGATTTATGTGTAATTTTAGTAATATTCTACAAGCTGTTTTGTATACATTATTTTGACTACACTGGTGCTTATATTCAGAGCAGGAAAAGACTTATGTGAGGCCTATAGGATGCTTAGACATTTTGTGTCTGTTTTTTGCCATTTTGCCAGTACCATTAAATCCTAAATGTGCTTGATCCATCTCTATAATTCTTCCATTTGTGCTGTCAAATGCTCAGTCCTTGGGTCTGTCTGGATGCTGACCTTATATTTGGTAGGTGGTCCTGAAGTTCAGCAGCAGAGCATGTGCCCCTGCACACACAACCCTGCACTCGCACACACACAGAGCAGAGAGCATGAAAGCCTGCTTGCACAGAAAATAGGTAGAAATAGAATTTAATGGAGATGTCAAGTAGAGGACAACAAACCTGCCACCTGCTTACCTGTCACTTGCCCTCTTTTAGTCTGTCGTCTTCCATTTTCACTGCCTGTTCTTCCCCAAACCACCTTGTTCCCTGCCACTACCTTTGTCTTTTTCCCCAAGTATCCCATAGTAAGACCTTCACATTCCTACAGTCCCCTCAAAATGCCCCATAATAAGTCTCATGCAGCACAAGCCTCTTCAAATATTCTGTAAGATGTTTGGTCTTTCCTATGAGCCCCCAGTCATGTTGTTTGCTTTCCCACTAGTTACAAAGTGCTGGCTGACCCTTTCACAGGCTGCACAGGTGGGGCCTGAATGGCACATCAGGCAGTGGGAATTCTGACCCTTGCTATTGTCTCAGTTATCTGCTGCTGGTCACAGTTTGTGTCCTGTTTTCAACTGATAACCTTTCCTGTTCCTTCACTGTGTCTCCTGCACTGAGTAGTCATTAACTAAACACCTTTCTGAACCAGCTGTCCTTGCAACCCAGATAACCTTGCCCTGTTAATGTCAACCATACATGCACTGCAGAAGAAACTCCCTAACTAAATTCTTCCTCTGTGTCATCATTACGTGGATGCTCAGAGTCTCAAAGAAATCATAAAAATTCTATAGTCCATCAGATCCTATGAAATGAAATGAAGAAATTATACATCAAGGAGTAGCTGGCTGATTTAGGCATTAGCATTAGCTGCTGCTTTTTTCTCAGTGAGATGGTTTCTCTCCATCACGGTGGTTTTGCATGTTTTGCATTCTGTGTCACAAAAGGAAAAAACCCAAACTTCTAGCCTTAGTCCAAGACACAACAACAAAGAAAAATGAGTGAACTAGGAAATGTTAATGCATTAAGTATAAAATTATCTTAGGAAATACAGCAGGAAGAGGACTGAAGAGGCCATCTGTTCCGTCCCACTGCCCCAGCTCAGGCCTGACTACATTTGAGCTATTCATTCATAGTAGGCTGGCTAACTAGTAATTAAAAAGCTCATATTACAAAGCTTTTCTAAAACCTCCTCATCTAATCTGTTCCAATCTCAACTATTCTTTTTGTATAAAGGTTTCTCTTATGTTCTGAAGTAAATCTCCCTTAATTCAGTTTTAAATAAATTAGAATAACCCACCAGTCTCTTAGTCTGTTGCTGAATTAGTGCTGCTATTTAGATTGTTTGTGTGAAAGTATCCGCACTGATGCTGTGAAAGGAAGGCTTAGCTCTTGTAGTTTTTGACAAAAGGCTTTTGTAGCAGAGTTGTATCACGACCAAATAAAAAAAAAAGAAGATAGAAGAGAGTGGATTCCACTCTGTTGCAATTGTATCTCAATTCTAAGCCTGGCATCCAAAGAAAGAGAGTTTATGTAATCATTGTGCTTGTTTGTCTGTCTGCTAAATTCAAAATTTTGTAATGCAAAAAAAGAAACACACCTTTTGAGTAAAGCCAAGAATTTATTGTTGATACAATTTAAATCTCAACAGGATGATCAAAGGAATTGCTATATCTAATCAATGTGGAAAAAAAAAAAAAGGTCCATTTTTTTCTCACAACGAAAGCAGGGAGCAGGGTGTTGCATAAAGGTTCATTGTCCTCACATTCTGTTCTGGGAGAAATGATGTTGATGATGGGGTTTCTTCCCCTTTGTCAGGCAAATATCATGTTGATGGTTTCTTCTTCACTTTAAGCTGTTTTTATGTTTTCTCACACGGATTGATGCCTTGTTCGTAGTTAACGTCGGCAACATCATACTGCAACAAAATTTTGTATGTAAACTGGTTTACAAATATTAGATGCTTTTTCTTTGTTTTTTTGTGACCCTTAAAACCAGTTTTGTCCAGCTCCATGTGTCCATATCTTGACTAACTACTACAGAATCACCTGCATCTCCGACGTCTCCAGTGCTACCCTGTGACCGATTCCTTACCACCCCCATGCTGGTTCTGCTCTGTATTGCATCCTGTGTCTGCACTGTCATACCATCCCTGTGCTGCTCTGCCACTACAGCATCAGGCTGAAAAGGGAAATATTTCTCTCTACACAGAGGAGTTATTTTTTACTCTGTCTATAGAAGAGCTGTGGTTTGCCATTGAAAGATAGACAAAAATAAAACTAATTCGGCATAGCAACCCTTCCACATAGAAAAATTGCTATTAAGTCTAAACAAGCTGGAAGAAAGGTCCAGGCAGGCCAAGTTCAAACCAAAGTTTGAACTGACTGACAGTTCAAACTGACTGACAAAGACTGAGCCTCAGTCCCAGGACCTTGAAAAGCCAGCTCAAGCCTGTAGCCTGCTACTGGCAGTGGCAGTGATATATTTCTGGGGCTGCTGAGCTATAGGGACCTTCCCTTACTACCTTTGGACTTTCAATTTGAAGGTTAGAAATCCAGAAACGTGACAAGAGAGTACCAATGATATTGTGTGAGAAAAGGGTCCTATGGGAGCTACAAAAGTCTGTGTCGTCCTTAGGCAGCCAGGTGACCCCCAGCTCCCAGGTGCTTGCCAGGCACTCTCTGTGTGCACAGCTCTGAACCAGCATAGGCACCAGTGGGACACAGGAAGAAGCTGGTGCTTTGTGGAGATGGCAGTACAGCTCAGCAGAGCTGGAGTTAGGCTACTTGAACTTCTGAAACAAAAAGTGGTCATGGAAAACCAGACCACTGATTTTCATTATCAGCAGAACACTGGGCTGTGGTGACCCTCTTTGCAGGTTTGTGTTGTGTGAGACTGAGACTCAACCTCCTGCCTGAGGACACCAACAGTAGCTTTAAAAGTAAGTTTTTACAGAGATTGTCTTTCACTGTTCTTTGTTTTTTTCCTCTGGACTGGCTGCATCAGCCATCCCAAATATAATTTAAGGTACTGATTACAGCAGTGTCTGATTGCTTCATCATCATTAACATACCTTTTTCTTTGTACATAATTCCAGTGATAGAGAGAAATGCTAGTGTTCTGATTCTAAGGATGGCTATCTTAATCATGGCTCCTCAAAGATACTGCAGGGATGTAACTAGCAGCCATTCTTAAGCAAATAGTTTTCCAGAGACTTATGACATGTTCGAAGTCATGTGGAAACAGCACCGATTCCACATGCCATGTTAAGAACTAAACCTCTTCTTCCCCCCACCCCCACACAGAGTTCTCTTTTTATGTTCTTTTTATTTTCAGAGGAGCTGTACTTCTTGGACTTTTTCCTGTCCTTGATTTCATGGGCACTGGTAGGGGAAGGAAATTTCACAGCTCCATACAAAGGAAAATAAAAATAATGTCTGTTGAATCTAGTTTTGTGTTGCGGACTTCATGAGACTTGGTTTCATACATTCCTAGTTTTTTCACAAGAATATGAACAAAACAAACTCATGTAGTTAAGAAAGCAGTGTGAATGACACTAGAAGCTGGATCCTCCACTGAGCCTTCCTCTGGAAGCAGAAAACTGCTAATGAGTTGTTCCATGAGCATGACCTTTTGCAGACTTTTGCACTTTCTTTTTCATAATTTCCCAGCTCTTCCATGACACTTATCAATGTCTTGCAATGCTCTGTAGCACTGCCAGTTTCTGCCATATCTGTAGTTGCCCACATAGCTACTGTGCAGCCACTGCCTGGGCAGACATGCTGTGCTTACCTCTGGCTGCACATGTGGATTGTTTGAAGACATATTCTGGGCTCACGATGCCACGTGTCTCGTGCTTGGTAGTCTTTCCTTCTACAAGGATATTCAATGTTTCTCTCTTTCTTCTTAAGCTGCTGATATTTTTGCAAAGCTTACAAGTTCTTCATATCTCTTAGGCCTCTTCTCCCTTACTAGCTGAAATTGGCTTGAAGTGATTATCAGAGGACTGCCACATGGACAGATGGACTGCCACATGGTAAAGTCACATAAGCCTTATTTTCTGAAGCAACAAGAGATGCTTAAAAACCCCAACCAAACAAAACCCCCTCCAAAAAAGAACATCCATAAGAAAAGAGCAGTAGTTTTTCTATAGCTCTTCCTCTAGCACACCTTGCACTGTGCTCTAGAGAGAAAGATAATATTTATAAAGTTAACTGGAACTAGTCATGCAAAAAATTCTGTTCTGGATCCTCTTAAACTTGCAGTAGTATTTCTAAAACTCAGTTGAATCATTAAGAAGCAAAATCTTTCCTAAAGTTGTAAACTCTCTTTTCCCCTTATTCTCTCCATCTGTCACAGATCATACCCTCAAGCTGCTAAAACTCAGGTACTTGATCTGAGACTTGAAATTCCTTGCCTCCTATATCCATTTTTACCATTTCTCAGTGCAGTGGTGTTTGTGTTTTATGAAGCTCTGAGACTTTACTATTTCAGCAAGTACGGGAAAATACTGACTTCATAAAATTCCCAGACTAGTACACAAAGAAACAGGAAAGGCCAATAAGACAGAAATGTGTTACCTAAAGGCAAGTCTACATTTCAAAGACATTTTCTCTCTCTTCCTCACACACACATACTTTCATCACAAACTTGGTATCTCTAGACTATGAGTATGAAGGAGCACTATGGTCTAAAGAATCTCAATGTGGTGCCAGAAAACTCCTGAGAGGCGAAATAATCATTATCATAAAAGAGATCATAGTATATATGGCTACTGAGTAGATTGTTGTATTCAAGTGCACAAGTGTATTTTGCCAGGGCAAATTTTGCAACTGAAAATCATAATTTTACACATTTGAAATTTTGTACTAGAGAAGAAATTACTCATTTCCAGATTAATTTTATTTTCTAAAAGGAAAATGTTAATACAGTAATTTGCTTTGGCTTTGTTGATCTGATTCAGAATATTTTTCATCTTGTTGAACTGACACAATGCATTTAATTACGAGTCAGTTTGAGAAAAGGATAATAAAATGCATGAATCAGTTGCATTGCTCTGTCAGCAAATGGCCTGTGAGCTGCTGTCAACTGTGCTTCCAGACTGCCTCTGTTGGCAGGGCTTTCTGGAGACTGAGGGCTGAAATGATGCACACAGATATCACTCTCAGCTGCATGATGCTCAATAAAGAATGTAAGTAAGCACGGGAAAAAGTTGGACAAGGAACTTTCAACTAAAATTCAGAAAAAACAAAATGCCAATATGGAGCAAGTAGTTTTGTTGTGTAACTGACTCAAAATTCCAGGTTAATCCAATAAGCAAAACAAGGTGCTTTTTTTCTAAATATCTGTAATAAAACAGATTATCCTGGGGAGATATGAAATCAGGAGAAGTAATAATTAGTCCACTGCTTTGGTTGACATGGCTGTTAAATAATCTGACTACTTAACTGTGCTATGTAAAATTGTCTGTGATATTAGTTGTATCCATAACTGCACTCTAAATGATCTCCACAAACTTAGTATCAGAGGAGATGTCACCCATGTGGCTGGCATCACTAAAATAAAATAGAAGGGGCGGGGGGGGGGGGGGGAAGAACACA
>VZTE01006389.1:0-91247 GCA_013397775.1 Eulacestoma nigropectus | reverse complement strand
AAAGATAGGAGGTGGATGAATTATGTGGTAAGAAGCAAAAGATTAAAAAAACAAAGAGAAGAGATGAATAGCAGTTAAATTTTCATATAATAGCTGAGATATGAGCAGGGGTAAATGTTACATTGGAATTTGGTGTGTGAAGAATTTAATCTGTGAAACTGATCCTGTGTTATCTTCACCTGGAGCCTCAGTCTGAGATATTAAGTAAAATGAGTGTGTAACCACCACTGAAAATTAACGTAGCTCAGTTCATATCCCGGTGTTTTACAGAGTCCATGAGATGTTGTGGACACTAGAGGGAAGCACATCACTGAGCTACAGCAGTCTGTGGTGCTGAAGAGAAAATGGAACAGCCCTGTAATCATGGACTCTTTCATTTAATGGCAACATTAAAATTTTTCAGGGAGAAAACACAATTAGTGGACTAAGGGAATGAATGTAGGTTACGAGGCTTATTCTTCCTGTAATGGATATAAATGTACTTTAAAACTTTAGTTACTGTTATGAATCATGGACAACCGAGCAATTTATATATTAAACTAATCACAGGTAGTGCTTATATGTCACGATTTCATCTTTTCTTCTTTTCTCCTGTAGCTGATGTTCCCTAATTTAACATGTTCATCCTTTAGTACAAGTAAAAGGAAAAAATTTTTAGGGTCTGATTCACTACCTTCTGTAGTTTTTATTTCTGGCTTGACATGGTAAAGGAAAGTCTTGTCTAAAGAAGCTTTTTTTACTTTGTTCCAGAGTTAATGACTATAAGGTATTGGATCTCATGCACAATTCATGAGAGCTGATTTAGCATTAGTGCAAGTGCATAGAATGGCTGGAGCTGTTCACCTGCTCTCCCTGATGGAGGCAAAATGCTGCCACGATTTCTGACAAAGAGAAAGTGGAGGAATGAATCAGGAAGATAAAATGTGTAATATATAATGTATATATAAATGTGGCTTAAAATGCATTGTAAATGATTTGCACATAGCTGGTGAAATACCCTTCTCTGGTGTCAGGGTAATCATCTCGTCAATGCTAAGATACAAGGCTTGATTGCCGTCCTGTTGGCAGCCTTCTGAAGAAAATTAGGACTTGATCCTTCTGCCAGCAGAACCATTGGCAGGCAGTCATATGCACAATATGCTGCTCTAAATGCAATCAGAGAAACGTGCATTTGACTTAACTAGGTAAAACTCTTCAGCTGATAATCGCCTGCTGACTTATAACCACCGGATAACTTGTCACTCCTCTAACTGATGTTGTTATAATGTATAGAAAGAAATTCTAGTAAAGTAAGAATTTTTTTTTATCCCCATGCTTATTCATTGAAAATAGATTCTGGTCTGTTGGTTCCAGTAGCCTTCACAACTGCTATCAAAATTGGTTTTCTCTTAAACTGATCTTATTATAGAGTCATTGCATTTATGGGACTGAAATTATTTTCTTCCAAAATCAGTATTGACATGCATTTACCATTCCTAAATGCTGCAAGCCTGTATAAAAACTCAGTCACTATGTCCTGTTTAGCTTCTCATTTCAGCTTTTTAGCTTTTGCCCTGCTGGGGAAATACCTAAGCACTTGGAATTGATATGGCTGGTTTTGACTAGAATTATAACTTTTAGTTGTTAATATTAAGTAGAACTCCAATAAGTAGAGAAGGCTCGGGGGAGATCTTACCAATGTACATAAATACCTCGAGAGAGTGCCAAGAAGATGGAGCCAGGCCCAGTGTCAGGACCAGAGGCAGCAACAGAAGCTCAGGAGGTTCCCTGTGAACATCAGGAAACTTTCTCACTGTGAGTGTGACAGTGCTGGCTCAGGGTGCCCAGGGAGGTGGTGGAGTCTCCATCCTTGGAGCTATTCAAAAGCTGTCTGGACATGGTCCTGACCATCCTGTTCTGGCTGACCCTCTGGTGAGTAGCAGGGTTGGATCTCGTGAAAGACCCTTACCAACCTCACCTGTACTGTGGTCCTGTGATTCTGTCAAATGTATGAGCTGTCATAAATTATCACCTAGGAATCACAAATAGTCACAAATAATGTGTTACTTAAAGGCAATTCAGAATTTAAAAAATAATTATTATTTATTCTTTCTCAAATTTAACAAAAAAGTGGTTTGCTTGATATTAAAATTTTCAGAAATGTTATACCCTGTTTGGGATAAATTTTGAAACTTACTATAGATAATAGAGTTTTTTCTCCGGACTCAAATTTTTATGACTTGATCTCCCAGACTACCAAATAGTCATTCCCAACTTTCCTTGCAGATAAAATTTAGAAGCTAATTCACCTATTAGTGGATACAAAGTTCAATGCCACTGGCTTCACAGAAACTTGCATTTGATGCTGTCAGTTATTCAAAATGAGCAAGTAGATCAAAAGATTCACATACCACCCATAAGCCACGTTGTAGAAACTATTTCAAAGTTGTGAGGTAATTTTTTTTAAATCTCTCTGGAGTATGCAGAGATATACCTTTGCCAACTAAGACTTTGCATGGTGCAGTAGATGATGCTACAGTTCTCTAGAGGTCTGCATAGCCTTCCCGTGAGCAAAGACTCATGCACTGAATTCGGCCAAGGTCTGTTGTACATTTGCTGACAGCTGGAGAGGGGTCAGAGAAGGTAGAAAGATGGAACATTCTCACAAGAGAAGACACTACTTATTGGAATGTTTGTTGAATGCAGAGGGTGGTAAAGCATTGTTAGAGCAACATCTAGAGATGTTTAATACAGAAGGCAGCACATACACACTGGTGGTCTGTTGTGGCAGATCTGACTTAATCTTCATGATCCACACAAGTACCGCACATATTAATAAAAGTACTACTGTGACTATGACTTCCATTATCTCTGCATCATTTTCTTGGGTAAAAATAAAAGGTGTGAAAGGACAAGAAGATACAACCAATTTGTGTGTGATTTGTTTTTTGTGTTCTGAGCAAGTCCAGAAATCTTTATTTAAGATTATGGTTTCGTTTCCTTTCCTATCAATTTAGCTTCTAATTCCATCGCACTGGTCTTCTGTCTTTTAGCTTCCTTTTGTACTATAAGAACTTGTTCAACTAAGCACAAGCAGCTGTGTTACTGTTCGCTGTTGCCAGCACGACTGCCTGAAGGTAAGTCCTGGGCAGCCTGGCCTGTTGTGAAAGGCGGAGAGAGAATTTACAGTGGCTCCTACCGCCAGGAGAGTAAAGGACTATGAAATGTCAGCCTTTGGTTTATGCACCAGACCTTATAGGAGACTATTTCTCCCCTAGTGAATACTTACCTTTATCCAGGAAACTGTCATATTTCCCTACTTATTGTTTGTCTTTTTCTGGATATCCTGTACATAAACCGAGCTTTGAGTCTGAGGTTTCAAACTGAGATTGAAATGAATAACTATTGTCTATTTGTGCTATGTATGATAATCAAATCAAGGGAATTAAGAGAGCAGTATTTCAATCCAGAAAGACTGAAATTTCAAAGCCTAGATAACAGAAATTTCAAAGCCTAGATAACAGAGTGATATTACTGGAGTTACATTAGGGTTCACCCAAATAAGGATCCTGAGACTGCATTACAAGGCAGCTCTAAACTTGTATTATGCTGAGGAAAATTCTGTGGATAGCCTAAAATAACTATTCAGAAGTAACTGTCCATTTTAGCATTGACTGAATAGATCTCTAGGTTTCAGTAAATTTGTCTGGTTAGATCTCTCTTGATTGTAATGAGATCTTAGCTTGCTTGTAAACATCTAAATTTAAGTGTCTAAATCTGTGAGCTGTACCACTCAGGATGACTATATTGTAATAAAAAGACACTCAAGATAGCTTTAAACCATATGGCTTGGATAAGTCCAATCTAATTTCACAGCAACATAGATTTTAGCTCAGAATAATATCCTGGCATGGAGGGTGACTACAGTATAGGCTATTTTGGAGACCTGCAGTAATTTACTTTGGGTAATAAAAAATTTAGCATTAACTTAAATGGAATGTTATTTTGTAACCATGCTGTTTGACAAGCTGTGCTCTGCAACCTTAATGCAAAAAGTATTTATTCCTTGTGCATTAGTGCTAGAGATATAGAATGAATTCACTTGGTAAAATCCTGGACACTTGGTGAAAGAATGACATACTGTAATGACATTATGATAAACTTTATTTCATTTTTCATTCTGTAATATTGCTTAATTTGCTTGCATGGACATTGAACTTGGATAAGGTCATGCAGTGGCACGTAGCTGATTACTGTGGCTGGTTTCTGTTAAATAATAGTTTACAGTGCATTCAAATAGTCAAAGTTACACTTCCCCTGAATGTGCAGCATTACAGTTGCTGCCACAACATATATTCTGTCTTTCTGAATACTTTTCAGATTCACTTTTCTTTATCAACTTCTCTAGTAATAAGAAAGAAGAGGCTCCAGGGAGACCTTATTGCAGCCTTTCTGTGCTTAAAGGGGCTTATATGAAAGATGGAGAGAGACATTTACCAGGGTCTGTAATGACAAGACAAGGGAGAATGGTTTAAAACTGACAGAGGGAAGGTTTAGATTAGATATTAGGAAGCAATTCTTTACCGTAAGGGTGGGGAGGCACTGGAACAGGTTGCCGGGAGAAATTGTGGGTGCCCCACCTCTGGAATTGTTCAGGGCCAGGTTAGAGGGGTTTGAGCAACCTGATCTAGTGAAAGGTGTCCCTGCCCGTAATCTAAGATTCTAGAAATATGTTTATATTTGCATTCTAAATCATTAATTATATAAATTGTTTTACTGATGCAAAACTGCAGGCAGTTTGGAAAATTGACTAAATATCCCTTTCATTTTTTTCTCTGTAACACAACTCCTTTCTCTTTTATTCAGGGATTTTCTTTTGGAGATTAAATTGGCCTTTCATTAGATTTACATAAGTAAAAATCTTCTTGTAAGGTGTCACATAAATTAAAAAATAACCCATTTACAGACATGGTCCTTCAGTGTTCCTCAGTCAATCCTTGTGTATTTTGTATTTCTAACAACCAATTTCAGGTAACTCTTCTAAATTTAATAATCATCTTTTCATATTTTGTTTACTTTCTTGCAAATTAATTAAAAATAAGCACTTCTGAATCTCTTTTAAGATACAATCGTAGAGGCAGGTTTTGTTTGTTTGTTTGTTTGTTTTTTGGGGTCTAGGTCATCATTTAGATTACTTAAACTTTTAAAAAAAAAAAACAAACTGTCCAAATTTTACTTTCAATAGGTTCTTATCTGTTCTATTACTGGTGATAGGATCACACTATGCTGCCAGACTTCACTGGAGGGACCACAGGAGGCCACTGTTGGTGGACAGCAATTCAAAATCCCTGCAGAATTCTGATACTGGGCAAACACAAGAGGTTGGGAGGAGTTTTGTTGAGGTCCAAAAAGATTACATCTATGGGTTTTCTTAGCTCAGTTAGGTGAGTTACCATGACATAGAAGGAAATCAGGTTTGACGAGCAGGACTTTCCTCTCATGAAGCCGTGTGCTGACTGTGACCGATGGCTGCATTGTTCTCCAGGTGTTTTTCAATACTTCCCAGAATCTCCATGATTTTACCAGATACTGGAGTGAGACTGACCAGCCTGCAGTTTCCAAGGTCCTCCTCCTTGCCCTCCTTGAAAATCAGGACAATGTTAGCCAGTTTCCAGTCAGCTGGGACCTCTCTGGCTTCCCAAGACTGCTCAAAAATAATCAACGAGATTTTGCAATGACATCAGCCAGCTCTTGGAGGATTCTTAGATGAATTCCATCAGACCCCAGAGATTTGTAGGGATCCAGCTGGAGCAGGGTAAACTGTGAGTTGATCATTCTTGCAGTAATGGCCCCTCAGCTCAGGGCACTGAGACCCCCTTGGTTCATCATCCGTGTTGTAAACAAAGGTCAAGAATGCGCTAAACACCTCTGCCTTGTCTATGTCCCTGTTTTGAGGTGACCATCTTCGTCCTGTAAGTCTAAAATAACTGTGTTTTCATTTGATGTTTTTTTTGGTTGGTGGGTGTTTTTTTCTTTTTTTCCTTTTTTTTTTCCCTTTTATTTTTGTTTGATTGTTTGGTTGGTTTTTTTAATACATTTAGCAATCCACTTCACAATGCACTTTTCCAAGTGTAAGTTTAGGCAGGGTTTTTATATTATTCCTTTTGCTGTTATCCTCAGGTAACCTTCCCATGAAATTTATATTCACTGTCACCTCCCAAGTACAGCTGGGGATATATTGTGAGGCATTCAATTTTTCTTTTTTAACACTGTGAAGAATAATTTGGTGGTTTTTAAAGTCCATGGCCTATTGAAATTATCTGGTAAGGAAAATTTTCCAACCTCAGATGATGCCAACAGTTAAAAAATTCATTGTTAACTACCTGTATGGTATTATGCAAAGAGGCACATTTGATACTGAAGTTCTGTCCTGTTACATCCTGTATGACATTGTTGTTTAAAGACCATAAAAATATATAAATATGTATATAAATATTTGTAAATGCAAATGTATATGCAGAACACACAGAAAGGGTGTCAGAGCACAAGTACAAAAAGATGAAAATTGAAAATCACTGTGAGTAAATATAGATGCCTGAAAGATATTGCCTAATAGATGTCATCAATAGAGTAATGACATCTGAAATAGCATTCTTGATTTTTTTTTTTTTTTTTTAATCGAGTTTAGGCTTCCAGAGCCATACAGCAGGTTAGCAGGAAAACCAAGAGCAGATTCTAGGAGCAGGAGTCACCTCATCTTCCTTAGACACATGTAACAGCTCTTTCTGAACCTCCCTTTATATTCATTGTAGAGAAACAGACCTTTTTAGGATTCAATCCATCAGATGTATTTAAAATGTCTATTTTAGAGTTAGAGAAATTCTGTCTTAGACTTTGTAGTCTATAGTGACTAGATTTTTACTGATTATTTGTGGAGACTGGGGTGACTCAGATAAAGAGCAGGTCTCTGCATTTAATCAGATGAATTCCTCCCTAAATCTTTTGACTGAAGGAACTAAAGCTTTTCTCTCTGAACCATGAAATCATTCTGAATAAGAAGATAAAACAAATCTGAGTAAGTGTTGTGCATTCCAGAATAAGTTCAAATAAACCTTTTCCTCTTCACTTAGTTAAGCCAAATATGCCTGCTTTGCAATTCTGGAGATACCTGAATGAACTGACTATATTCTACCACCCTGTTATCCCAGACAGGGCACAAGATTTCAGAGTGGACCACTGCATGGCTGTATTATTTACAGTCTCACATTATCTTATTTGCATATAAACTACCCCAATAAACCAGTGGTAAAGTAGGTCCAAAAATATCAGACATATGCATAGTTTCAGTTACTGACTTCTTGTAAAAATCCCTTCAGCCAGAAAAGAGTTCCAAGGATTCTAACTTGCAATTTGTCTTCTGTAATATTTAATAACTCTTTATATAATCCATCTAGGTCAGGTTAAATGAATGCCTTGTTGCTACTTAGATGATTACGAGTTGCAATTCATTTAACGTGCCCAACGATTCATGTTTAATTTATTGACTTTAATGTGGTATGTGAGTGACCTGTGCATGTGTAGTACTTTAAATGCATGCACACTGGCACACACAGCTCTCTGCAGTATTTTGCTTAAGTAATCAGCTAATCAATGTGTTAGAGTTTGAGATATTGTGTGACTCTTTATGCCACTGTTTAATTTAATGCTACTTGCAGTAATGAGCCTGTCTGGGTTGACTGGCTACCTCTCAGAAACTTCATGGCTTTTATGCCAGCGATAATGATTCAAGATATGTCCAGTTCTATGATTTGTTACCTGGCCATCTGGCATGAGCCACTGACTTGTCTTTGCATCTCATTCTATTTCTGTGTTGGGAAACTAATTAATAAGTGCCCTTTGTTTACAGCTGGAGCTATGAATCTTTCTTCAATACCTGACAAGTCAGGTGGCATTTACAAGTAATACCTTTTATAGATATGATCTTTCTGTATGATAAGAATACACCTGTCCTGTGTGATTTCCTGAGGGTTTTATAGTAGTTTTTTTAACATGAGGAAAACGGAGAGTGCTTCAGGGAAGTTTGAGCTTTCTTAAAGTCCAGAAGTTTTGGCAGACCTGTATTTTTATGCTACCTATTAACCTATTCTGTGTTTTCTTCCTGCTAAAGGCAGGTACTTTCAGTTCTCATCATGATACCAAATCCTTGCAAGATAGCAAAAATGAAATTATTGAGGAAAGGTGCTATTGTCTTGATGAAATCCACAGTAGCAACAATGTTTTTTACCTTAAACACATTCCTTGTGTCTCTAAACTTCAGTACTCAAACTAGTGGTTGATATTTGTGTTATCAAATGAGGGGAAATTCATAGGGTAGTCTAATTACCCAGTTCCAGATTTTTTTCTTCCCTCTGTCTGAAGCATGAGAAAATTCTGCTTTTTGCATTTGCCATATCCTGTGATTTTTTTGTTATATGCATTTTCCTGGGTTTTAAGTCATCCTCATAGCAGCATAACTGTGAAAGAGGACATCACTGTAATGGACTTTGTTTCTGACTTCTTTTGAAATATTTCAGAAAAAAAGAGCCCAGAAAGCCCAGAAACTTCTTATCTGCCACATTTTGTATGTTCCATGTACTAAATATTTGACTTCTAAATGGTGAAATATAGTTCCATTTTCTTGCCAAATAGTTCCCAGGTAAACATCACTGTGCAGTGTAGTGTAAACTGAGATGTGCTAGTTTTAATTTCCTGTTAACAAATAGACTCCAAATCCCCAAGGAGCAATGATAATTCCATACTCAGATTTGCACAACGTAATTATACTACATTATACCCTGTAGTGGGTCAAAAAATGTTAAAGTAGGTGCTGACTGTCAGCACATCAGAAACATCGCAATATAGGCCAGAGATATGCCCAGCAGAGGCATCTAGCAGAGAGATCCAAGATCAGAGTTTCATTTTTTAAAAAGATGCAAATTTAATGCAAGTACTTTTATTGGCCCCGTAAACATTTAGAGCTTATCCTAGAGCTATCCTATCCTGGAGCTAAGCTATCAGCTTTGTAAGAGAAGAAATTTCTGGCAGAGCAAACTTCTGCACTGAGTGGTAGTTTATTTCCAGGGTCCTTGGAACTGTTGTCTAGCTGAGGTAAAATGTCATAGTTCCACCACTGGAGTTATGATTTATACCAACTGATATTAAACCCTTGGCTTGTGTTTATTTCTATTGCTATCTGTTGTTTCAGAAACATTTCAAATGCTTTATGCATTCATCTAAAATCAAACTGAAGCAGCATAAGCCCCTAACCAACCACCTACATATAATCCAAGTTTGAAATAATTCCCTGGTCTTTTGCTGTAATGGATTTCAGAGAAAAGGTGGGTTGCCTTTTAGAAAAACTGTATGAGATTAAAGAAAAGAAAAAAAAAAAAAAGGTGCCGTGGCTCTAAACATATAATGTATTTAACAGATAAGAGGGTTGCAGACAAATTTAGGGTACTTCAATGATATTAAGTCTTTTCCAACATAAATGTTTCTATGATTCTGTGATTCCCTTTTCTTCCTGCAAGACTGAGGAATATGACAGTTCTGTAGTGAATGTCACAATGCCTTGTACCCCACATCCAGATGGGTCCCTGAGAATCAGGCAAGGGCTACAAGTCCAGCACCTTTCCAGTAGCTAACGTACAGAATTGCTACTTGACTATCTGGATAACATCACTTGCTGTTTTGTAGATTTTCTGTAGTGTCTAGGACAAGTTCCTTAGTTAATTGATACTCCATTTCACTTTCATAAAGTGAAGACAATAGTTGTAATGGTATTGGGAAATAAATACATTACGGATTTTGTATGCCTGAGCTCCTATGGTAATAGAAGCAATATAATTTCCATAGAGGATCGATATTTGCTTTATTTTGTGATATGATTTACGACAAATCCACGACTGAAACTGATATTTAGAAATATCTTTGAAGCATATAGTACCAGTTTTTCTGCCTGCTCTTGTAAGAATCCTGGGTTAGTTACATTCTGCCTGCATTGCAGTTAATGGAGAGTTTATTGTCTTAAATGCTTCTTCTCTGGCAAAAAGGCTTCCAGTCTTGAGTTTCCTAGCAGCAGCCTGCTGATTTCAGAAATGATGTATTTCTATTGGTGGAAGACATGCTCCTCTAATTGCCTTTTTTGATATTGTCAAGATATATATTACATGTAGTTGTTAAATTGCTCAGCAACTTTTGGTAATATATATCCTGTGAGATGTCACTTTCATTTCATGCTACACAGCTTTTCTTTCTTCCTTTAACTCCATACAATAGCTTAGTTCCCCGCTCGCCTCTATGTGCTGAGGTTGTGTGATCAGAACAGTAGATGCAATCAAACTCACAATTAGACTGTGATTCACGTTATGTAAAAGATTCATCATGCCAATTGATGTGAAATGACGTGCAGTCTCCAGGCAGTGATTGCACACGGCTTTAATCTCTCCACACCGTAAAACCTGCACCTATCGCGGTTCAGCAAAGCTTATTTGTAATCATTTTTGGACTAATGCCTTTCATTATGAAGAGTATAACAATGAGGCCTTTTTCTGCTACTTCTTTTAAATGCCAGGGCATGCTGATTACTCAGTTAGTGTCCTGCTTGCAGTTGACCTTTTTGGGTAGAAATGCTATGAGAATAGTGGGTTTTACCATTTATGGGTTAGGTGTTTTACTGAAGACAAATGACAATTTTTTTATTCTTTATCCTAACGTCCCTCTTTCCCTTCTTCACCCACTGGGTCAATCACCTGGGTTTTTTCTAGGAGCTCAATCCAAAAGTAGGCATTTTAGTAATTTCTAAAATACTAAAGGATCTTAGATGACTCCTTTAAACATCAATTTTCAGGAAAAGTTGCTCCTAACCGTAGTCTACATCTTTATGTAGTTTATTGTAGATATGGAAAGCTAGACTTCTTGTATGGGTATCTGAAAAAGATGGCAAGTGTCATGCCAGACCTCTGACCTGAGCAGTGAGTGACCAGGGGTGTGTGTATGTCAAAAGCAAAGTGTGCAGGAAAGGTGTAACTCTTCATGATGATTACTGATTGGAAACTGCAGAGACTGCATGGGCAGGGGTTTTCCAGCCTTGAATTCTAAGTAGAAGTGGATTTGTCTTTAAGGCCTGTGGATGACAAGGAATACATAGGCGCTAATATGCATGACTAAACTCTCTTTCAAAGAACTGAGTGTGACTGAGTGGCACTCATTTTTCATTTGTGAATAACTTATCTAGATGAAAAATCATTTGAGACATGCATATCAAAATAAAAAATCAGAAATATGTAAATTGTTATGTCTTTGCTCAATAATTGAAAACACTCATTTCCAGAACTGTAAAAAATTAGTCTTTGGCTATTTTGGAATTCACTCTGTGTCCTATTTCATTCAGCGGGAAATGCAGATGATTAAGGATCAGGCAGAAGCGGTAGTCATTGACTTCTGATGGAATGCTTTGAACCTATTTGTTTCAGAGTTCTTTTAATGAATTACTTTTTCTACAGGATGAAAGAGAACTGGAGCCAAAACCCACTGAAAGCAGGAGATCAGATAAAGCTTAAACAAAAAATATTATATTCTGTAGTTGGAAATCCCATTTTCCTGTTCACACGCATGCTGTAGCACAAAAGCTGTGCTCCCCAAGCAGAGTTATGGCCCCATGAAAGATATTCTGGAGTCTTCCAGAAGTTCAGTAGGGACTTTGTTGTTGTTACTGTTTCTAACACTGCTGAAAACCGTGTTCAGCTGTCGTAAAATAATGCAGATGAATTTTTCATGAGAGAAAGTTGTAGATTTTTTTTTCCAGATGCAAATCACGTGTTTGTATAGATCAACTATATTGCACCAAATCAAGACCTCTGTCTGATGAAGATATGGATTGCATTCCACATTCTTGTGATTTGATTCTAGTTTGTGCACTACTAGTAAAGCCTCTCAAGCCTTGGCTCTCCAAAGATGTCTTTATATGTAGCCACCATGAAATTCTCCATTCATACAGTGCATGTGTTCTAAGCTAATTAGATCAATGCAGCAAGGTCAAATAATCTCTTCCAATTTAAGGAAAATTGTTGACTCAGTTTTCAAAGCTCATACCTAAAATAGGTGATCTCTATGTTTTTATATTTTGTTTTATAGTCACAGAATTAATCTCAGACTGGTTTTGTGTTGGAAGAGATCTTAAGGATCACCTACTTCCAACCCCCCTGCCATGGGCAGGAAGGGCACCAACAAGATTGAGTTGCCCAGGGCTCCATTCAACCTGCTTTTGAACACTTCCAGGGATGGGAGTGTTCTTAATAAAGACAATAGACTTGGTGTTGCCTGAATTTTGACCGCTACTGACGCAGGGTGGGGAGGCGGGAGTTGCTGAGCATGCAGAAAATCAGCTGATCTGCCCTGGAGAGTTTTCTGATCCAATTAAGAAAAACACGTAGGCACATGCTCAACTTAAGTATTAGATATGAGTATCAAAGTCTGTGAAACTGATCTGGTAACAAGCACTGATGTGTTATATTTATTTGGATAAGGAGCCCAAAGAAGATGAGAAGAGATAAAAGGAATGATTTTGGAGAGCTTCACTAGTATCTGGAGAGTGAGCCTCAGAAACAATCCCCAGTATTTCCCTGCTGCAGAATCCCTGCTTTTGCCTTGTTGATGCTGCACAGCGCCACATAAAATATCTGTATTATGTCTCCTGCTGTGAGCCAAAAGTAGTATAGCTTCAAAAGCTCAGTGCTGTTCCCAGGCTTATATGTTTCCTTTTCCAATTCTGGTCTTCAGTAAGGAAGGGAATAGGATAACTGCTGACACAGACAGACTTAGGCGAGACCTCTCAATCTATGTAGCATATGCGGATATTTCACTAGTAACATTTAAAATGGCCAAAACTTATCCCAAAAACCCCATGCAAGAAAAGATTCAGCTGCCCATTCGATTTTGATAAACTTAATTTTCCTTCTAAGTAAGCTTTATGTTCATTATAATAGCAACATATGTCGATGGTAACAGTGTTGAGGACCATGTGCCAAGCTTCCTCTGTTGCTCTTAATTCAACGCTGGAACTCTGGATATGTTCAGGTGTTTCCAGCTAAGACTGCAGATGTTGATTTTGCTCTTCTCACCAAGCAATAAGCATGTTCAATTATAACTATCACTAGCTAGAATGTTTATACACCTGTAATTTATTTCTTAAAACAAGCCTACATGTCGAATTTGAGATTAGATAGTAATTTCTCAGATGTGAACATGTAACATCAATTATTACATTCTCATCTCTATCTACCTGTAATTTGACCTTTCTTCTCTCTGTTGATTCATAGCATTGCACCCTCACTTTGCAAGGGTCTGTTTCTAGATACATGCCATTACCAAGAGACGAACTTCTCTTAACCTTCCTTCAGGGAGGATTTAGAGAAACACTTTTAGAAATTTAATCTTACCTTCAGAAATGCTGTAATTCCTTATGGTTCTATATAGCAGAATAATGTCTTCAGAGATGTGGTATAATGCCATAGGATACTTCCCCAAGCTTTTCCTCTAACCCTAGCAGGTCTAATGCTGGTGAAGTCAGTGCAGCATCATCTGGTGTCGTGGGAATCTCTGGGGAATCACTTGTAGTTGACTCCAAACAGCACCTTAGAAACCAAGTGGGTCTTAGTGAGACTTGCTGAACACGGAGCATGATCTCCAGCAGCAGGAGTTTCAGGATTTGTGCCATGGCCCTGTGTGCACCAGAAGGCCCCACTCCTCACAGTGTAGCTGACAAGGTACTTCTTTAAGGTCTTCTCATGTGCTTGGGTCAGGCTGCTGTGAAATGAGCTGTGTGAGAAAGATCTGTGAGGAGTCTCACCTGGGGTCTTCACCCATGCAGCATCTGCCCTTGGCTCAGGAGCTGCATTTAAGCTCAGACTTGGTCCTTGCCTGGGTTATGTTTGTGCCTGGTTGCTGATCCTGACCTTACTTTGCTGACTTGCCTTGTCTTGGCTGCAGACCTTCCTCATCCCTTAGGACTTGTCTGGAGATCACGGGACTGGTTGAGGATGCTGATTATCCTCAGACCTGCTGCTCTTCTTTGGGTCTTGTGAATATTTTATAATTTTAGAAAATCTAGATCTTCTACTCTTTCCAATGCAGAACTCTTCCTTATTTTACCTTGACCCATTTAAATGACTTGGAGGTTTAGGTGGACACTATAAAATACATAAATAATGAACACATCAGTGGTTTATAAATTGCTTGTGCTCACACTAGCTCATTCCCTTTTCATCCCTTGTGGATAGTAGGCCTTTCCACCTTGAAAACTGTGAAATTTACCACAATGGCATGAAAGAAATACAACGTAGCAGCTGCTGCTCACAATTCCCCTTTTTTGTTCTACTTTTGAACTGGGCAAAATAGTATTTGCATGTATTTAATTGGGTCAGAAGATGCTGATTCACCACAATATGCTTGTGATTAACAGTCAATTTTGCTGATTCTCTTCACTATCAGCTTTTAAAAGCGAGTGCTTGTTTCTGATTTCACATAATATTATTAATGGAAACAGAGCCCAAAAAAGTACTACAATATGACAGCAGGTGAAGCACAAATTAAAAAAAAAGTGGTAGAAGAAGGAAAAATGAAAGAAATTAAGGAAAATGAATTTTAAAAATTAAGGAAATTCTAATTGCAATTCTAATTGCTTACTTGAGGCAACTTTAGTAGCATTGCAAACTCATGGCAAGAGCCTTGTTGTTATAAAATAGCTTCATAGAAATGCATTTCCTAACAGCTGCACCCTGCTGAGATGCAGTAATACCTATATAAGTGATGAGATTCATGTGAAAGTTCTGTATTCTGTATCTTAAGGTTGAAATATTTAGATTTTTTCAGATTTTTTTTTTTTTGCCAGTGTTAAAATATTTCTCCCAAATTAGTCTACTCCTTCCAGTAGTGAGATGAAATTCTGCAAACAGAAAATAGCAGATTTTTTATAAGAATATGTTGATTCTATATGTGAAAAGAAAAAACAATGCAAACAGACAAACAAACACGTATTAAAAAAAAAATCTTCAAGAAAGACAAAAAACTAAGCTTATATAGGAAAATATTAGGGTTTTTTTGTATTTGCTTCCAGCTGGAATGAGAGAAATTGTTTTCCCATCTTATTATGGTTTTAACAACATGAAATGAAGTGAAAGAATATTAGCTCTGTTTTGTCAAAAAGTTGAGATGTATGCATTGCCCATACATCTTTTTCTAAAATAAAGTAGGTGATACACATATTTCCCTTGTGCTAGTACAGCTCCTGAGTGTGATGAGTGAATGAATGTTAGAGGGAGGTATTTGGAGAGAAAGATTCCCTTTGATTTGTGGGCAAGATATCACAAAACTGTGTGTGCTTTACACAATTCTGAACAGTGTCTGAGCAGTGAAATACACTACAGCATTTGAAAAGAGCATGTAACAATCTGATTGCTGGAGCTGCAAACTGGGTGTTCTGCAGACCAAGGGTTAGAAAACCCAAACAAGCAAATGGAATCTAAACATTTTTGTTAATGGACAACACAAAATCTCAAACATTGGTTGTGTCTTGCTCTCACTTTCCTCATTTTCTTATTATCCTATACTGATCTATATTTCATTTGCTCCTCCTCTGCTTCAAATTTAGCCGTCTTACAGCCTTTATATTTAATTTTATGAATTTCTAATGTTGGTTTTAAATTGGATCATATGCTTTACTTGACCAAATTTTGAAACTAAATCCAGAGCAATGCTTATTTGATGTCAAATTCAACCGCTCACTTTAGGCTTATACTTGGATATAATTGTGTTTTTTTAACCAATGGCAATTTCTGCTGTATGTACACAAACTGCCTGCCTGAGCTGTGCATAAATAACCAATCAACTGTGCAGAAAGCTGAGAGTAGAGTGTAGACACTTCTCTGGATCCAGTCTGTGAAAGGAGTGAGAGGGATTTCTTTTCTTAAAAATAAATAATATTTTCCATCAAAGTCCTATTATATGTCTTCTTATGTGTATAGCTAGACTTAACCTTTAAGGGATAGAGATATTTTGAAGCTGCTTTAAGGGCTGTGGTAAAAGACCTTTAAAGAATTTTGTTTCTGTCTTTCAGCTCAGCTGTCTGTACTCACACACCTGCTGCAGGTTATGTCTCTGTAAGGGCTGGAGAAGGAGATGTCTGTGCCCTCAGGACCTTCCCCCTCTGGCATTGCACATGGAGCGTTGGTCAAGGTGGGACTGAACAAAGGCGTCTGACTTTGTGCTGGAGCTGCTGCAGCTCAGACTAATTTTTTCCTTCTGACAATTCTGCAATTAGGGCAGTGTCCTCCAGGATATCTTTGGAACAGTCACAGGCAGTGCTTTCTTAAACTGTTGCAACAAGAGTCACTAGAGTTCATCTTCCATGGTATTAAATATTAATTATATACATATACACACAGAGATATTTACACAGAGTTAATTCATCCCTTGTGTAATGCTGTACGTTTAAAAGACCAAGAAGCAGTGTTGGTTTTCTGTTTCTGGTAAAACAACATCTTTGTCCTTAGATAGATATTTTGTGTGTTTTAATAGAATCAAACATTGTTTATAATTGCACTTTTTAAAAAATTCATTTAGATATCCATTTCCATGAAAGAATTTAGGCTTTGATGTCATACCAATTTACATATATATATATATACACGAAATTTGGGTGAATAATTCAGGCAGATAGCTCAAAAAAATGTGTCCACCTTTGGCTAAACGTTGTGCATAACAATACTTATTACTCTGTGTGTGCCTGCCATGGATATGGGTGCTTTTAAGGGAAAAAAAATCTGAGTTTTGATGATATAAGCAGCATCTAGATAGCATATTACTATGACCCACTGGTGCCTTTATCTGTCTTATTCTTTCTTCTAAGCAATTCTTTTCAGAACAATTGAGTTCATTTAGTTATGTTAGTAAAATATTTTCATGCTACTATCGGTGCTGCAAAGTTTTGAAAGGACTAGTGTGTCTTCAATGTCATGAAAAATAAGTAAATGCTTTATAAACAAGAGAAGGGAAAGAGATTTTCTTCTTTTTCTGGTTTAATAAGAATTGTAACAAATAATTAAAAATATTATAGTAGCAAATTTGTTTTTTAATTGCTGTCTTCTACATAGCACAGACATTACTGTACTGCTTTCTCACCATTTTCATCTATTTGAAGAGCTGAGCTAGAACAATTTATATATTTTTAAAAAAATTTTCATCATGATATAATACTGCATAACATCAAAACCACTTTTTGATTCAACTTTTCATTAATGAGTCATTTAATTTTTTTCCATTATTTTATATTTTTATTTGACAATTTTTTAATGTATTTTTTTAAAATACTTCGGGTAAATGAGAGGCTGATAAAACTGCTGACAGATAAGCAGAAGGAAGGCAAGACTACTACTGGGTCTTGACAGTGCTGTAGGATTGAAGAAGGAAGGACAACAAAAGACAAGGGATTACAATTTAATCTAATCTCCCTAAAAGGATGGTCATAGTCCTCTGTCAGTAACAGGCCTGATAAAAGTAAAGAGGTTTTGGCCCTGATAGTTGATTTTTTGGAAGCTCAAGGAGCCAATTACCATGACTGCTAGTGCTTTTAAATGTTTGTTTTCCTTCAAAACATTTATTTTTTCCAGAAGAGTTTATTTAATGAACTACTTGGTGTTCAAATATCAGATTGTAGAAAGCTTTGCTTTACTTGCAAGACTGGTTGGTTCACAGGGCTCAGATTCTGACACCACTTCTCACTTGTTCATGATAGAAAGACATGGTCAGGACAGCTAAGATAAAGATGCTAAAGTTGTTCAAAAAGAGTAAGTGCTTTTGAGAAATAATAATTAGATTTTTTTTCTTAGCCTAGCCAGTCTCTCATTTCTCTTCATTGCCCTTGTTGACAGAGCTTTGTCACCTAGGAGCATGGAATAAATTAAATTGTTGGCTAATGTTCAACCAAGAAATTGAAGCTTATACTAGGTGTGAAGAGAGCCACTTATGAAGCCTACCTAATTTTTACTGAGGACAGCATAACCTAATCTCAAATTAAAATAATTTAAAACTAGTAACCGTGACCCTAGTAATGCTGGATATCTCTTGAGAAAAACAACTTTTATTGTGTTTTCTCTTTGGCTACATACTCAACAAGGTTTAACACAAAGTACCCCTGGTGAAATCTCTCTGACAAATTTGATCATAATCCCACATCTTTCAAGGGGCAATTTAGCCCCAGGATCTATGAAATACAAGGTGTTGTAGTTTCCCCCTCTAGCAGAAAGTAATAGTGTTCTTAAAATTTGCAATGATTTAGCAGTTTTATTATAGTTCCTGGTGGTATGCCACCTTAGTGTGTGCCACCTTAGTGTGTGCCACCTTAGTGTATTTCTGGGTATGCACCCACTATGTGCTACCTAAAAATACACATTTTGCACCCAATGGCTGAATAATCAGGAAATAAAACATGAACAGAGAAGATTTGCTTAGGTTTTCATTGCAATAAGGGAAAGTGGGGTTGCAGCACTTTGACATTCTTCCCAAGAAGTCATTTTTATCTAGTTCTTGGTTTTTACAAACTATTGTGATCTGATAAATTCCACAGAGAAGGAATTTTTTTCTCTTTTTTTTTCCCCTCTTCACTAGACAGATGCATCAACAAACAGTAGGAGGGCTGACTCATCTCCACTGATAATAGCATGCAGGATAATTTTGCCATGTGACTCACTTTCTTCTTTGACTCTAAAAGACATTTGAAAAAGAGTGGAATTAATTTAAATAGATATCCCATAAACAGGATTTACTAAAAAAAATGAAATCCTTGCTTTTATCTCATCTTTAAAAAGTACAGGAAAGAAAAAGCCTACTATGATGTTCTAGCATTTTATAATGTTACTGAAGAATGAAAATATTCTCTTAGTGAGTAAATGGAACGTATTTGGGGAAATGTATTTGCAGGATAGAATTTTTACCTCTGTGCATATCACTGCTTTCTTAGTCTGTCACAGAAAAATAATGCTTTTTGTTACCTCCTGCACTTTTATAGCTAGACCCTCATCTAACCTTGACCAGGGTCATGGCATGGAATGAATTGATAAGACATACTTCATTTAGGATTAAATAACGGGACTGACAGAGCCTAGAGGGGCTTGCCATCCTGATGGAGAGTTTATCAGCACTTGTAGGGAAGAAAAACAATATGACTTAGATTAGTTTCTATGTAGTAGATTATAAACCTGTGAAAGCCTGATTCTTGTCTTCTACCACTGATTTTGAACAACCCGAACATTCTAAGGACTATTTATGATCCAATTTTGTACCTATTATTTCAATGAGATTTCACTGTTAGCCATAAGTAATAATTTCTTCCCTCTTCCTTTTTCACTGACTGTGACATTGCCTTAGTTTATTTCCCAAGACTTCTTTTGGTTTCCATGTATGTTTTTGTTAACACAGAGACAATTATGTGCTACAGTTTAGCCTAAATTTTCAAATGTGGGTAAGAAAAAGAAGAGATCCGTGCTGGAAGTTAAGATCACTTCCAAGTTCTAGACAGCTATGTTTTGAAAATGCATCTTTTTTTAAAGAATTTTTCATTGCATGTCCTTGCTGTAGCAAATGGCATTCTGTGTTTCATTATGTGACAGAGGTGACTTGTGTGAGCATCCCGTCTAAAAGTCTTGACTGAGAATTTTCTCAGCTCTTAGGAGATAAAAATGTCACTTGTTAGTTGGATAGCTAAAGCTGATCCTTCTCTTCAGGTAGAGAATTAATCATATTTTGTCTTCTGAGCTGTAAAAATTGAAGTTTTATGCACCTATTTCTCCAAAACAGTTTTAATTGGCATTTATGGTAGGAATATGAGGATGTCAGTTATAGCAATATACCAACACCAAGAGTCAGGAGAATACACCATAATGGTATACATTAATTTTGATTTTTATGCACTGCACACTAAATGAAGTTTTTGAGGGATATATTATAAAATGTGGCACTTATTTTAGAAGCATCACATTTGTTAATCAATTTCATAAAACTCATTTCTCTTCTGTAAATGCCTATGAACAGTTTTCTTTTAACAAGCAGTCTTAAAACTACTTGTGCCCTTATCAATTATTTAGATTGCAATTTCAATACATGGCAATGAAACTGTTCTCTAGCAATCTGTGAAATTAAGAGTGTCTTTTTCCTGGTGGACTTTTCAGGAGACTGATGTAAATCCTGTTGAGCTCATTAGGAATACTTCCTTTATTCTTACTCAGGGTAGAACTGCAACATGAAAGAATGTACTATTAGAGAAGGAAATACCTGTATAACTTGTTTGTCATAAACTGTAAGATTAATTTCAATGATTCTCATGAATTTATGATAAAACTTCTAGCTTTACTGCAGATATCTTTTAAGACCTTGAACAAATCATTCAAACTGCCTACTTCATTCCCTGTCTGTAAAATGGAGAAAGTGTTTCCTTTTCCCAAATTTATAACATCTTGTTTATCAGTGCTTCACATTTTTCAAATCCATGATGTGTTTGTACAGGTCCTAGAGCAATGGAGGTTTTTTGGTAACTGTGGCTTCGACACACATCCATAATTGAAATATATAAGAGAAGCAACAGGCCTGTTCTGTAGCCTAAATGGCATTTCAATAGAGTAACTCCTTTTCTTACATGCCTATCATATAACTGAAAATGATGAGCCTTTCCAAATACTTATAGCTTTCAGTAGGTTAGCTCTGCTAAGGTCTTTGCAAGTCCTTCCACAGACAATATATCTCCTTCGTTTAATTTTCCAGACATGTACATTCTATGGTGATGAATTCATAACCAAGATTAAATGACTTGAGCTTGACTGAATAAAGTCACAGTTCTACCCTCTCTAGGAACTCCAGGGCTCCCAGGATTTCTGTGTGCTCAGTTTTCATTAATTCTAATATAGCAGTTCCTGTTAATGCAGTTTTGCTGACCACTTCCAAAAGGACTTGATCACCCACCAATTTCTTTATTTTCTGTCACAGTATTTTTCATGGAACTGTGGTTGATAACATAAAGTAAATCTTTAGTGCCTTTTTCTGCTGACCTACAAATGGATTAGGTGAGCATGTAGAAAGTATATCATGATTGATCTTTCCTCTCATAGACCTTGCAATGTAATTTTTACAATATAAACATGGAGGTGAATATACGCTGATGGATAATTCTCTGTTAGGGTGAACTTAGCAACGTGTTTGTCTGATCTCACAGCTCACTCCTTTGCTAGAGCCTGACAACTGACCTCTCCTCTACTGAGGCACAGGCTTCCCCTTCTTCCTTTGCACCATTCCTGGTTCTTGTCAGGTTCCTGGAGGAGCTGAGTCTGCTCACTAAGCCAGCAGAAAACCAACACATGGAAACGTAAAAGTAAGAATTTTGGGGTATCTGCTTACTGAGAAAGCAGGCAAATTATTGTACTAAAGAGTGGTGAGCTATTAGACCACCTCAATAATACAACAAATACCTTTAGAAAGTCCTGACATAGATTTTCTTCATTATTTTTCAGGCAAGAATAGGAGGGACATCCTGGCCCACAGTATGGAGTTTTGACTGCAACACTAAAAGTGTTGTCTTCGGTTTATTTGAAGTCTCACCCTAAAGGCTTACAATTGATGTCATAAAATTCATTCTTTCAATTAAAGTGATTGCCTGCTATCAAGCTAGAATATGTAAATGTAAGTAAAATACATGTTTTTTTACTTTCTCTCAGTATCTTTTGGGTAAAGAGATTTACATTTATCAATGTAATAACTTTAACAGTTCTTTTTGGAACAGATATGAGCTCAAATAAAAGGAGATTATTTCCTTCACTCTAACAATATGTTTAGCAATATGTTTAAAGTTTCTGTTGCATGTAAGAGTGTAATGATATTTAGTTATCTGTTTGTGATGTTTTCCAAGAGAAAAAAATAATTAGGCAACAGCTTGAATGCTTTATAGAATAGGGCCAACCCACCTCAGTCAAATAAAACACTGGCTCTGTCTTAAAAAAATCTTTGCTAGACACTGAAATGGAGTTTTAGTCAGAGTTCGAAAACATTCACCCTTCTAATCTTGCTTTGTAAAATACCTTCTCAGTGACCTGTCAATTAGTAATGAAAGCTGAAGAGGTTTATGAGTCAGTGAGAAGAAAAAAAGATATGAGGGCAAGTTTGCTCTGATATTTTAAATCTTAAAAGGAGTACTAATTGTTAAAGCTAATTCTCTGATGATTTCAGCTTGCATTTTACTAAAAATTGCTTGACATTCTGCAATTTTAACCAGTGTTTCTGAGGCAAGTTAGTGATTCATCTGAACGAACAAATGGGATGAATACTGATAGGTAATGTAATACACAGAATGTTTAAAATACCACGTTTTTTTCTAATTCTTATGAAATAAAAATAAATATAAGTGTAGTAGAAAATTAAAAGAGTAAAATTCTATGTTTGGGAAGGTTTCTCTCTGATTAACTGGTAGAACTCATATTGTGTTTTCTTTGTTTTCTTGAAGAAGCTAAACCTAAATAAGAGGTTATTCTATTGATTAAGATTTGTGTGTGTGTATAAAACTCCTAATATTTTAAAGAATAGCTTTATTTATCTATTTTATTTATAACAAATTACAAAAGGTTGCCAAATATAGCTTTTCTCTCTTTATATTTAGGCAAATAAATGTTATGGAAGAGTTGTAATGCTTCCTGTTTCCATCAGAGGGTACTATAAACATGCCTAAAACTTACTTTTTTTGTCTTCACCTGCAAAGAAGTAGATGTTTCTTTCTGTGTCAAATTTCCAGATGATTTTCAATGCTTATAAATTCTGTGTATCATTACATATATTTGCCTTGCTGAAAACAGGAGTGGTTTATGTAGTCTCATTAAAAACATTTGAAAACAAGTTCAACTAACATTCTACTTTCCTTGTAAACATTCTCTTTTAAAGAGGAGTCTTGTTCCAAAACTTCTGTATATAAAATGTCAACATGGAAGAAGGTAAAAAATGTTTCTTATGTAACAAATATCTTACACATCTTGGCAGTCAAAATATGCTTTCTTTCTCAGTGGATACAGAAAGCAATCCTGTCAGCAGAGACAGAGCTTGAGATCCTGGAGTGGTGTGCTGGATGTGTCCTGTGCAGACAGGTTTTACAGAAAAGCAGCAGTGCCTGGCTGCTCTCAAGGCACTCTGGAGTATGAACCACTGGTCACTGCCTGCTGCCCCTGTGCCAGCACCGTGCTCATCCGTGGAGCAGGGGCTCTGGTGGCTTCCCAGGGTTTTTGGGGGTCAATCACCTAGCTTGCTCATCTTTGTTCTTATTTTCACATTATTTTCAGAATTCCTGTGACTCCTTGAGGCCAGGTACTTCTCCATATGGACAGTGGCTGTTTGTACACTAAAGGCATTATGAGTGTGCAAGAAGGACATATTTAATATTTCTGTCTTTCTTCGATGACAAACTTGGTTCTGCATACACTGTCATCCAGGCACAAAGGAGCAGTGGTGTCACAAATAGTCACAAGTAAGATGTAAGGGGAAGTGAGCAGTTCATGAGGAATTTATGGGGAGAAGTGTGTTGGCAGGGCGTGTCCCAGCCCAGCCAGGAGCAAGGCAGGGTGTGGGGGCAGCCCCAGGCATTGGCCATCTCCTTTGGGACAGGGCCAGGCCAGCCCCAGCAGGGACATCGTCCCTCAGGTGGGCTGAGCTTGTCAGGGTCAGTTACCAGGCAGAGCAGGGCTGTGGGGAGATGGAGACCTGCAACAGGGAGATGGAGACCAGCAATAGCAACAATGATCCCTGGGGGGCTGGAATGGGTCTTGGGCCATGGCAGGACGGGGGAGGTCCTTGAGGAAGTGCATTTGAGATGGTCGATGCAGACACAAGCTCAGACCTTCTGTCGTGTCCAGCCTTCATGCTCTTCTCCTTGGGCAGCACTGTCCACTCTGGCTGAGTTCTGTTGGCAGTTTGCAGCCAGGCAGGTGTTCAGTAGTAAATAAAATACAATTTTAAAGCCCAAGATTAGAACAAATAACTACATGAACTACATTCAGATGGTAGGAGTTCAGTGTGCTTTTTTAGAGTTGTCAATCAGAAAATGTTTACTTTTCATCAGAAGAACCTGTGTATAGTGGTCTCTCCATGTTATTATAATTTTGTGGCAAAACAGGTACTATTCGTTGTTCCATGGCTCTTATTTTTTGCTTCATAATGAACACAAAATGAGCATAAACTCTGGGTTTATGTGGTCTGGCAAGTTGAAGAGAAACAGTCTTCTGCCCATGCCTGGCTGAAATAAAATCTCCAACCCAGATGTAATTCTGCATCAGAAAACCCCCAGGATTAAAAAACATCGTCTGTGCATCAGACCTTCAGTTTGCAACAATAATATTCTGATAACACTGTGCACTCCTAACAGAACCATAGAATCATAGAATCATAAGTTCATAAAATATACTGAGTTAGAAATGACCCATCAGAACCATTGAGTCCAACTCCTGGCCCTGTGCAGGACACCCCAAGAACCACATCACTGCAGTGGGACCATTTATAGGGTAGGATGTTATTTGGCTTATGGAAAGTGAAATTGACACATAGAAATCGAACTGTATTTGCATGGTTCATGAAAAACAAAAAACTTCTTGAATAGGTTATGAAAAATAAATTTTAACAGACAAGAAATATATCAGCAGGAAGTAGTGTTCCAGTCTTATTTTGGTCACATTTTAGAATCATACATTTAGTTTTTGTTTGCATTAAGTTCATATACACTACATGTGGTTTATGTACAACCACCCTAACAAGGTTCTGATACCTGCTTTAAGCAAAGTTTTACATCTCTACAGGTGATAAAGGGAAAATTTATTTTAGAACCCATTTTCCTGCATATACAGCCACCATGAGTTTGAGAAAGGGGCTCTGAAGTAAGACTAGCCCTGTATCCTCTCTATATCTCCCATTTCCTGTATACCTGAGTACTGAAATAGAGGAGAGCCTGCTCCCACACACCAATTTTGCACCTCTTTCTCATCAAAGTATCCCTCCCCCATTTTCTGAAACTCCACACACATATTTCTTCTAAGCCGGCTGTCTTCTTGCATTATTTGTTGCCACTCATTTGGGGTTTTTAATTGTTATACTTTTTGATTTTCCTTGGCTATTCAAAATTTTGTTTTCCCTAGGTTTTTTGAAGTTGTGGTTTGGTTGTTGTTGACTATGGAGTTTCTTTCTGACTTGTAGCTCAAACCTCTCCAAAATGGCCAGAGCTGATTTTATTTCATATCAGACTTTAGGATTACTAAGAGAAATAGTCGTGGCTGGAGTGTATCTTTATTCACATAATGAGTGTTTGCTATCATCTTTGGATAGAATGGGCTGCCTGTTTCCCTTTAGGAAGTGAACCTTGGGGATTGGCTTTCTCTTTGATAGCTTACTACTTAAGTGGATATATCCCATCCAGAAACGTGTTTGTTTTCATCCAGTGCTACGAATCACACCAGAATGATTTTGCAAAAACACAGCATTACAGAATGGGTGAGGTTGGCAGGGTCCTCAGGAGTTTGCCTAGTCCAGTGTCCCAACTCGAGGCAAGGTCGGCTGGAGTGGGTTGCTCAGGACCTTGTCTGGATAGGCTGTGAGTATCTCCAAGGCTGAAGACTCCAGAACCTCTCTGAGAATCCAGCTTCAGAACTCGAACACTCTTAGAGTAAAAAAGATTTTTTCTTGTATTTATATGTAATTTCCTATCTTTCAGGAAATACATCTAGAGGTAGGAATCTTAAGGAGTAGCTGAACAAAATTAGACTGGTTTACTAACTGGAAAAATAGAAATACCCATTTCTGTTGCTACGTTATTCCTACATGCTTCTCTCATAATTTTGTGAAGAAACATTAAAGCCAGTGTTTTAATTGATATGCATTATCAATTTGCATTAAAACAAGAAATGTGTCATTCAGTGGTAGCTGGAATTGTATAGATTGCTTATAAAGAATTTTACATTACCTGTTTTTTTGTAATAGTTTATTTGTTTATTCCTTAGGTTGAATTTTTAAGATAATGCACATGCAGGATTAAGAAATGCTCTAAGTTCAAATTGATCTGTATTGTACTTTAGCCCTTTTTGATATGTTTTCCCTCTCTGGACTTGACCATATAATTCAAACAATGTGGGAAAGAAATTTCTGCTGACTCATTGACTGCTTCCATATATTTTATGAATTATGAAATTGTTAAAATATTAATTTAAATCTCTAAAGCTAACATCTATCTAGAATAAATTCTAAAATACTGCATATGGTTGTATCACAGGTTAAAAATCCTAAAAGGCAGGCAATATATATAAAAAAATGTCACTTTCAATATGTCACCTATATGTGTATCAAACTATATATATATAAATAAAATTATATGTGTGTGTATATATGCAATTTTTTAAATGTAAGTATATGCAATGTTACGCATTTTTTCAAATGTAGGTAGAACACTTTACTTTAATGAAACCATTTTTGGGAATGACTAAATGTAAGTAAAGTCAAAATCTGATTCATTTGATAAAAAAAACCCGAAACAAGGTCTGGCTATATTTGCTTAGTTTAGATTTTTAAACTGTAGAGAGAAAGAAAAAAAGTGATATAAAATCTGCCAAAATCTCAATATGTGAGCATTAGAGGCATTGGCACTGAATGCCTTTTTAACCTTCATATCTGAGTGCACTGAACTTAGTAGAGTATGGAATTCTCTGTGCTGTACATTCTGTGTATGTAAATAACAAAACTCCATTGTACTCAGTGGTACAGGATTAGTGCCTCTATTTTTTACTGGGGCAGAGGCTTTTTCCTTACTGTTATTGTATCGTCATATAAATATAGCAGTGTTATTGAAAGCCTGAAGCTTCATGTCACTGCTTTGCTCATCTTCTTAAATTCAGTACCACATGGCAGATTGCTGTGGAGCCTTATCTCTCAAGCCAAAAAGAAAAGCATGATCACAATAGTCAGCTTGGCTTTTCTTCTCATCTCAGTATGCACTTCAGTATAGGAGAAGTTCAGACACTACAGAGCTTCAAATGGTTTCTTTCAAAGGCGTTAAGAAAGGGAAACAAATATTGAGCTCTTACAAAGAAGTTTTCAACCAGTTCATGTTTATTAGGCTTACTTTATTCTACCCAGCATATTCAAAGACATCTGATTAAACTGTCCCAAATGAAAAAGACAAAGCTTGCTTCAGTCTGTGCAGTACAGATAAATAATTTTGTGGGAGATTTCTATCATCTCTCAGACTCTGTACTGGAGACTTGTTGAGGCATTTCAAACACAGTTTGCACATTGCCAGATACAGTCCTGTTCAGAATATGCTAAAATGTTGTATCTGGCTAATTGGAGATAGAAAAGATTGTTTCTAATCACTGCATGACATTCTTTGCAATTCTTATAGATATGCAGATGTATTCCTTGCTTCACATGTATTTCCAGTGAAAGTACTAGAAAAAGTAACAAGAATAAGAGTGGGTCAATATAGCAGCAGAGATTGCTGTACAGCACAGCACACAATGACCTTCTTGTGACCCTTGTTTGAGTATCCCACTTTAATCTTCACATTCTCTAATGTTTCAGCTGTGTGATAACTTAGTTTTATTTACAGAGAGCCGATACTTTTGGAAGAGACTATTAAAAGGCAAAAAGAAATATTGAACAGTGTTGTATTCATTAAGATGGAGACAGAAAAGGACTCAGGTTCTTATCTGTAAGTTTTCTTGAGATCAACACAACACGATATCTCCTTTAGCTTAATGGTTTTTTTTTTTATTTTTTCAATAAATAAATATCTTTCATACAAGAAAAGTTGATTCTCATTGAGTTAGGGAATTTTTTTTCTCCATGGGGCTGTATGAAAATCACAAGGCCAAATCACTTTTTGTTTCTTCATCTGCTTACTTTCTTTTAAACTGCTGACTAGTGAACAGAGTGAGTTTCCAACCAAACAGTGCTGTTACTGTCAACGTCTGCTCCTCCTTCTCCTCTATTCATCAAGTTCATTCACAAGATAGATAATTTAGCTTTAATTTTATGCCAACCAGTATTGACACCTTAGTCACACATCATGCTCTTCTGCTTGGAGATCAAGGCTTGGAGGAAGTCGCAAGAGGAGACTGCAACACTACCTCTACAAGAATAAAAGAAAACTTACTGTTATCTGCTTTGAAATACAAAATTATAATTTTGATAATCTGTTTCTCGTATTGAAATATGTGATTGAACCTTTGATACTGAGTTTGGGAAACATCCACTTACCTTAATGACAGGGATACTTTGTGTGTACACAAATACCAATCAGCACCCCACCAGAATTTGCAACTAGGAGTTTTGTCAAGCAAAACTTACATACTAATAAGTGTATAAAAAGAAGTCAATTATTTAATTTATTTCCATGAGTTCTCTTTTATGTATTTTCCCATTCTAAGCATTGTCCTTTCTTCCTGCTGTTTGCACCAACAATTACTGACAAAAGTAACAGCTACTTACCTGTTTCATCCTCATTAATCACACCATTTGGCAAGCTCTCCTTTGAGTGTCTCTGCATGAATATCAATAACATCGTGCCTCTCACAAAGAACTTGTGACCAGCAGCACAGCCTGTGCAAAATTAACTTCCTCATTTGTGATATTTCCATTTCATTCTTTTTGTTAATAGACCAAAACAGTTTCCAAAAATGTTACCACCCACTGCTGTCTGCACTGGAGGAGAGGAAAAGTGAATCCCAGTGAACAGAAGATTATTTCAAAGATGATGTCTTTACTGGAAAATAATTACATTAAAATGTAGTGAGCGCATCCCAAATCAACAGCCTGCTTTAGCTCTTTCCCAGTGAGCATTTCCTCTGGCTGCCACTCCTCCTCTCTGCAACCAGTCAGTACCTCACGAGCAAGCCCAGCATCATTTCTGGCTGGTTCCAGCTCACCCAGGCAGTTGTTACCAGGCTGTGTTACTCCTTGTATACATGGGAATGCCTCTTTAACTGGAGGTGCTCACATTTTTCTAACCCTTTCATTCTGTCTCTAGGAGACAGACAATAAAATTAATTAAAGTAGGTTTTATTGCACATTTGGGTAAGTGATGGGCCTTTGCAGCTCTGGATCAGCAGTCTCTGATTTCATATTTGCATGAGGCTAATAAAGAAAACAAGACAATTGATATAATACCCTCTGCAGACAACATTTCTGTAACTGATGGCACAACCTTCATGGCCACAGCGCTGCAATGCATTAACTTACCACTGCAAGGATGCTTGCCTCTTTTGTGATGGTTTTGGGAGACTTAACGAGAAGCTGCTTTGAACACATCTATATAAGTAATGGCCAATAAAAAAAGAGATGATTCCACTTGGAATTGGTTTTTAATCAGAATTCTTCTCTGGGCTTTTATTTAGGAAAAGGTGCAAGAATCTTCTTTTTGTCTTTCTGCATTCAATAATGATGGATTTATATTTCCTTTTATTTTCAAAAGTGAAAACCCTGGCAGATTCAGAGTGCAAAGTGAACATTCCCTGGGGTGGAAAGAGGGGAATGTGCCACTGATCTTGCAGCAGCAATCTGGCTGATTTTAAAGTCTGGTTTAGAAATGTGCCTTAAAGCACCCTAAAAATCATTCACTTTGGAGGAGTAGTATTTGAAAAATACAGTTATTAATTAACATGATTAGGTAGTGTACCATTTGTACAGCATTTGGGGATCTTAACAACACTCAGTAAAGCTGTATCATTTACAATGACTAGTGCTTTGCAAAAAGGGTAAGGTTTTTGTGGAGGGAAGGTTGCTTTAAATGAAAAGTTAAAACTATCTGGAAGGAAATTATGTAATTTTAATTCTCTTAGAGAAATTAAAGTTGTTTCATTAACAAGAGTGAGAATCTCTGTAAGAGTCTATTACAGTTTTTCTGATTATTAAATTATGATAATACACATGGTCTTGTGGGAAGCCAGAATACAGCGATACAATGTCCCAGCATTCAAGGTATAAAGTTCAAAGCTGCTGAGTGCCAAAAATGATTGAAATAATCTATAAAATAGTCTGCTCACGTTGGTAAACCTTTTTCAGTATTGTTGCTTATTTTTGTGCAAAAATTTTAGCTTTCCAGTGCAAAAAGTCAAAGATGAAACTGATTTCCTTCTTCCTTTTAGTCAACTGGCAATTGAAGAGAGTTTCTTCACACTGCAGCTTTATTGCTGGAAGCTCATGCAGAAACAGTGGGTCTCTCAAGAATGAGGGTGCCTTCTCTTTGACTCCATACTCTCTACTCACATCTCTTCACCTAGATTCTGTAAAGGTGCAGGCTTGCAGGTGGAGGCACAGAAGGTCCATCTTGAGGCACTCCTTTCCATTTGCTTCATTCTCAGGCTTTCTACCTTCTCTAGCAGTCACGCTGATACAAATATAAGTGGATCCATGCAAAGAGGGAACTGCTTTTGTCTTTTATTGGGCCTGTTTCCTGGTGAGATAAGTGAATTCCCAGGCATGCTATTCAAATATGAGAAATGCACCTTGGACCATCGCTAAATGTGGTCCTTTCCCCTTACTATTCTTGTAGCTACATAGTCACTTATGATGCAAAATATAGATGGTATCACAGACAGCTTATAAGTGTCCTATGCCAAATAAAGCTCCAACTTGTACAACTCAATTTGTAATTCAGGTTGTAAAACTGTTCAGTTCTTTTCGCTGAATATTCGAGCAGCAGTTTGTGACAACCTTCTATGTGAATGCCCAGAAAAAACTTTGTGTGAGATGCTCATTTACCCTCATGTGAGACATTGTTGTCTCTTCCCAATCCAAGAGCCTTTTCCTGGCAGTGGTTTGAAACACTTGCAGTGCTGTAGAGAGAAATTGAGTGTCAGCATCCCCTGGATGCAGGGGCCAGTAAGAGGGGTCCAGCTGAACAGGGGACAGACGGAGCGTCAGAGTGCACGCTTGTGTAAAGATGGATTATGCTGCATACTGCAAAATCTTCTTATTAAAGCAGTAGTCAAATCAATTTGGCTCTTGGGGTTCTTTTTAGCTCCCAGCAAAATTGGTTGGAGCTCTGCAGCAGACTCCAATGAGAAAAGGATAAGGCATTAAATAACATGCTGCACAGCTTTTGTGTTAGTTGAAATGGATCCAGGCAGACCTTTGCCAGAGTGTTTGTGGATGTGGTACTTTTCCAGAAGAGTTTGGAGGGGCTCAGGCTTGGCCAAAGGAGTACAAATCAGTTCAAACCTAAAATTGTGCTAAATTTTCCAAAACGTAAATGACAGACAACAAAAAAGCATGAGAAACATTGAAGCTGTAATCCAAGTTAACATCTGAGCAGAGTACAAAAGAAAGATGCAGCTGGTTAAATGAACTTTTTTTCTAAAGAAACTTCAGTTGTAATTTTTTTCATATTGAATTTTAAAAATAGTCTCCACTTTACCCTCTAAGTGAACTGGAAAAGAACAAATGACAATAGCATAGCAATTTGGGGGCCAATTTTCCTTAAATACATGTTCTATTCGATATTGAACCCTTTTGATATTTAGAAGTTTCAGGACTCAGTTCTCTGAAAGAAGCTGCATAAATTGTGGAATTCTGACAATACCATTTGGCCTAATAGCTACTTGATCATGATTCCTTGGTGGATCCCACTGTTCTGGCTGATTGGAAAGCTCTCATTGCATACAATAATGCTGAAATGCCAGTCAAACTGCCTTGGGTAGGGTTTCATGTGCTTTGTCATTAAGCCCTATTGTCAGGGTCTTTGTCATCTGGCTGTAAAATCATTCTTAACTGAGGGAACAAGCACAAACCTGGAAGAACATCCAATTGGCTATCTTTGCATATTTTTCAAAGCTCTTATTCTCTTTTCCTGCTTTTTCTTTATTTTTTAGTATTTTTCATTTTAACAAGAAAAAAATGAAAACCATTCTCCCCAAAATCTAATACTCAAAATTTGGAAAAGTTGGGCTTTTTCAGGCAAGTTAATTTTTTTCCTGACGCTGCTTCCAGACTAACCCTCACCAAAGGGTCTTTTTATTCTTTTGTCCCAAAGAAATGTCTTAAGAAAACTTAGAGGCTTCTGTCATGTTCAGGACCATAGTCTGCCATACCTTTCAGAATGAGTTAATAGTTGATATGCCTGTGGCATTTCTTTGATGTTCGTTGCTAACTAGATAGACCCACTTGTTCTGCATTGACTCGCTCTTTACAGTGCCATATTGCAACTGTTACTCCATTGAAGTAAGTTGTCATTGCTGGTCTAGTAATCTAAGAGAAAGGTGACTGTAGTAGATTCTTCTAGAAAAAATTGAAATTTAGCAAAGAAATTCAAGTTGGTTTACCTGTAGTTTTTCTTGCATATTTAAAGTTTTTTCTTTTTTTTTGTAAGTACTGAGGATCTTAAATACTGTTTATGTCTGGCACATTGTCTAATTCCATTTAGGATTAGGCCTTTTCTTTGCAGAAGAGATGAAAAGATTTTCTTATAAAGTGTTTTCTGTATATGAGCAAACACAGGCAGAGCTCAATAAGTAAATAAATATAGATGAACCACTCTTCCTTTCTCCCTTATGTGTTTTGTGCTACTTTTGCTCTCCTCCTTTCTCTATCTACCTGATCCAACTTCATAGTTGTGCTCCACTAGATAATTTCGGAATATTATTAAAACCCAGTATTAAAGAACAGTTTCTATCCTTTCACATTGATTTTGTAATTGAATTATATACTAAGGTTCCATTTAGATATAATATAAAGATGTTTTAATAGAAACATATTGGAACCCAACAATTCAGCAATTTGATTAAAACAATATTTATTCTGACTCTAGAAATAGCCTTGTGATTCTTCATTATCTGTCATATAAACATGAATTAGTTACTAACGCATTATCTTACAGTGTATTGATTAAGTCAGTTTTAAATGTGATGAAATTTTGCTAAAAATGATAAATAATTTTTTTTTATTTGCAAATGAACAGTTTTTTAATTTATCTCCACATTGCCAACAGCAGAGTTACACAGACAAGGGGTCAGAGACCCTCTCCTTCTATATTCAAAGTCTGTTTGTGTTGACAACTCCAGGACACGTTCTTTTTTCTAGAGACCAAGATACACCTCTGCCTTCGGCCAGTGTCCTGCTTTCAGCTGGGATAGAGTTAATCTTCTTTCTGGTGGATGGCTCAGTGCTGTGTTTTGGATTCAGCATAAGGATAATATTGATAACACAGTGATGGTTTAGTTGTTGCTGAGAAGGGCTTACTCTAAATCATGAACTTTTCAGTTTCCTATGCTCTGACAGCGAGGAGGTGCACAAAAATCCCGGAGGAAGCAGAGCCAGAACAGCTGACCTGAACTGGCCAAAAGGATATTCCATACCTCAAACCACCAAGCTCAGTATATGACTGGGGGGAGTTGGCTGTGAGCCATCAAGCACTGCTCAGGACAGGCTGTGCATCGGTCAGCAGGTGGGGAGGAATTGCGTTGTGCAGTACTTGTTTTTGTAATTGGGGTTTATTTTTTTAAATTGCAACTATTATTATTATGATCACTATTAGTATTATTATATCTTAGTATAATTAGTATTGTTATATTCTATTTGATTTCAATTGTTAAACTGTTCATACCTCAACCCATGAGGGTTGTTTTTTCCTTGCCTGATTCTCCTCCCCATCCCATGGAGGAGCACGTGAGCCAGCAGCTGTGTGCTCCTTAGTTGCTGGCTGGAATTAGAATTAAAGCAGAGAGGCACATGGAAGGACTTAAACGCCAGGTACTTTTGGATGCTAGGACTCATGACCCAGAGTGGGTGATGAGGATATGGACTCCTGCTCCCTGACACAACCTCCTTCCCCGAAGGAAGGTGGTGGAGTGCCTTGTCTGTGTTATGGTGTGAGTGCAACAGCACAGGAAAAGTAAATGTAGTAAATTCAGTGTCAGCTTGCAGTCACTTCACTTTCACTTGCATTTCTTACCTGCCACTCAGCTTTTCCTTCCCTCACCTTGGTGCAGCTCTACACAGCAGCAAACTCCTCCTGACTGCCTCTGCAACCAGACAGCAGTTGTGCAAAGCCACGGGAGCTGGTCCTGCAGCCAGCCTGAGGATGTCTGTGTGCCCACAAGGCAGCGTGGTCAGCAGCCTCCAGAGATCACCACCTGGAAACCAGGCATGTTACAGACGAGAAATTCCTGGGAGGAGGCAGAGCAATGTGTGCAGTACCTGCTGGCAATTTTCCTGGCTCCAGCCAAAGGTATCGATTGTTAGATGCATTAATATTAGCAAGCAGGCTGTCTCCATTCTTTTTCAAAGAGCCAATACTCAGCTGTGAAATCATTTAGCTGACTTAACTAAGATTATTTGACAAAGAGAACAGTTGTATTCATATAAAATAGCATGTCTGTTTAATTGCCTTCCTCTTTCAAACAACCCTGTTTGTTATGAACAAATGGAATGACCCTAAAATATTTTTATTGCTACCCTAGCACTCCCACAGCGGAAAGATGTCAGGTGAAGTAGCAAAAGTAACTTAAATTAGCTCAATATTAGCAAGAAGGAAGCTTTTTCTCAGATTGTTTTGAGTAGTAGTTCTTTTTTTCCTTCCAAGTACTCTCTATAGCCTTTGGTTTTGGTTTTTTTTTTAAAGCTGACTATCTTTCCTCCTTCACACTTTCCTCAATTAGACATTTGTCTTTTCAAACTACCACTTCCTTCCAGGATTTGCTTTACAAGAAATTTTTCTTATCCTTCTCCTTCCCCTTTTCTGATTGTTTCTCAGCCTGTTTAGCTTATTTTTTAAAATAAATAAATAAATAAATAAAATAAACTTCTCCTGTCACAGGAATACCTAATAGAAGGGACTCAAAGATATGTGTTATATTATCAGACTCATAAAATGGCACTTGAAAAAGTGTCACATAAAAGACTTATCAGAAAGTAAGGATTTATGAATTACGTGGAAAAAGAAGTGATATAAAAATGCGGTAGAGAAGAGAGACTGGTTTGTCATTGTGACTGACAGTCCAAAAATAGTGTTCCTGATGCTGGTAGTGAGTAGTGATATCCTCTGAGGCTCTCTTTTAAGCCTGGTTGTCTGCTGTATTCAGTGCAGTTTATTGATGGAAATGTGAGGTGGAGCAGCCTTGTAATAGACCTTGGGAATATTCCAAAGTGAGAGAGGAGTTTGCTGAATGATAAAATCTTGTTCCATGTGACACTGTTGAAACAACCAAGCCATCAAGTTGTTGACTTCAAGTTCATCTTCTTCAGTAGCTCATTCATGGGTTCTTACACAAGTACTTTGTGGCAACAATAGGTAGAGTTCAAGGTAGTTAATTACTGGAGTGCAGCTAATGAAGCCTACTCAAGGAATTCCCAGGGGCCACTTGTAAACCAAGGTAAAAGCAAAGACCAACAAGGGAGAGCCAAAATCCACCACAGATTAAAGAGAACTGAAAGTACATAAAACTTCCTGTGTTTGGAAAAAAAAATTAATTTATTCTTTTTTCCTAAGGTATTTCTCACATTCTTAGGTCTTTATTTCTACAAAAATTAAATTGTTATCTTCTTGAGAATGAAATAAATAATTTCTGCCTTTTGGTTTACTTAGGGCTTCTATGGATTCTGTATTGCAATATGTCTATGTTATTTACTAACTAATTAATTAGATTTGAACTGGAGCCTTGTTTTCAATATTGCCACGTATTATAATATTAAAATGCCCTAAATTGTGAACGCAAAAATTTGAGGAAGTAATGGCATTAAATTAGGAAAGGAAAATTTGCTTTCTGTGAGGTCAAGGAAGGCCTTCAGTCTACTCCAGACTAGGTCTAAAAACGTGTGATGAAACAAAAACTGTGTTTTGCAGTGGGAAAGGAAGAGGCCTTGGATGCATCTGTAATACACAGAAATCATGTTTTCATTTAAAAATCTTTGTTCTTTCCAGTAAAATTCATGAACAATCTCATATAAAAATCCCAAGGGAGTAAAAAGTGCTTTTTCCAAACATGGACCATGCATCAATATCAATCTGGTGTCCATGGCCTTGGATATAATGTGATTGGCAGACAAGCTCTCTGCAGTTTAATTGATGCCTCTCAACAAGTGCCCGGGTAGTTTAAATTCCAGTCCACAATCATTGGAGAATTAAACACTTCTTCAAAAGTTCCCAAACTCTCATGTAGGCTATAATTATTTAAAAATCTTTCTAAATGAAAAATGTGTCATGGTTTAGGAATGATGTTCCCCACTTTAGTGTTCCCACTGAAACACTTCAAACCAGGTGCTCACTCCCCCCATTCCCCTGTGGCAGGCTGGAGAGGACAATTGGAGGCATGAAAGGCAAAGGTCACAGGCTGAGATCAGAGCAGTTTACTGGGAACAGCAATGAGATAAGAAAGAAAGTGTAACAGCAGCAATATTGATGATAGAGTGTACAGGAGAGGCAAACAGTCCACACCCACCATGTGGGACACAACGTTACCCTTGACTGCTCCCTTCCCACTGCCTGCCTGGAAGGGACCCCTTGCCCCATCGCTGCTTATGGCATAAGGTAGTGTGGAATAACCTCTGGGTCTTTGTCATGCCCCTCCTGGATACTGCAAAAATTGACCCTGTCCTGGCCGGAATCAGGACACCTTGAAAAAAACCCCAAAGAATGTGAAGAAAATAAATTATAACCCACACCACTTATAGTCCCGATAGTTTCACATTTGTCCATTTAATTCTCTTCTCACTTCATAAAAAAGAATGTTCTGTAATGTGTCCTTTCTACTCTGAGGTAAAAGTAGCAACAGTTTCACATGAATAGTGATACTGTACAACTTGGATATCCGTCCTTGAAATAGTTGTCAAACATTCCCAGGAGGACAAATGCTTTACTAAGCTTTGGGGCTAAGTGGTTCATAGAAAGATCCACAAGTCCCCATTCAGCTCTGTTCTTGTCCTCTACGTCAACTTTCAGGAAAAAATCCCTTACATGAATACAAGGGTTTGTTGAATAATGTACGTCTCTTACAAATTTTCATTTTCTGCATGCTGTTCTTTCATCTTCTCCTCAAATTTCCAGGGAAAATGTCCCCCACAGAGAAGTCCAGATTTATGCAGGCTTACAAGGATCTCCTGAGTCACTAGATAAAATGTAGGAAAGGCATGAAAGGTGAGAGTACCCACTTTTTGGTCCTCATTAATAAAGGAAGAGGATGGATTTTTTTTTTGGTTTATTTTTTATTATTTTCTAATTATTTTTATTATCATTTTTCCAACTGTAAATTTCTATGGCTATTCAGAGCAGCCCGAAGGTAACCATATTGAAATCTTGCTATTGCTTTTTAAAGGGCCTATGATTCAACTAGAAAGAAGAAGGGATTAAACAAAAAAAAATTGTTAGTTATTTATTCTTTGCCCCTACATAATATAAACACATGAATGTGTTGACTGTTGCTTTTGCAGCAATACCTAAAAATTCAGCCCCTTAGAACTTCCCATGTACCATAGAATATTTATACTCAAAAAATCCAGACTGGCCATTTTGGATATTTGAGCAAATATGGAAGTTCCGCAATTCAGTAAGATCAACAGGCAGAAAAAAACTCACAGGCAAAAAAAGAGCAGTGATGTTGACAAAGAAATATTGTGAACATTTAATGGCAGTTCCAGTAGCTGCACAGTGTATTGTAGTTAAATAGTTTTGTCAGCTGCTGTTCTTGTAACCATTGGCCATGCCATAGTTCTGTATAAACCTCTGCAGAAGATAGAACCAGCTTTAATGAAATTTGAGTAGCTGACATATTAGGCAATGCATTACACTGGAAGAAATGCTCCTTGATATTTTTCCAAAGGACTCTCTCTCAACTGTAATCACTTTCTCCGTACATGAATGATGTCACTAAAGACTTTTAAGAGAATAATTATTTTGACATTGACTGTAAAACAAATAGTTTAAGAACATCTGAGGCTCTTTAGAAATTATTTACTTTATCCTGTATTGATAAAGCAACAGCATGTGGCAGAAGTTGATTCCATCAGGCCTCCTAGTTGCTGAGCCAGTGAGCCAGATCTCATGCAATGGGAAAATCTTGCTCATTTTGCTGCTCTAACAACTTTGAACTCTATTTTGGAAAAGTACTTTAGAAGGCAAATTTGAAACAAATTTATTCATAGATTTATTTTTTTTTAGGAATTTCTTAAACCCAGAGATTTTAGTTCATAATTATGAGTTCAAATGGTTTAAACACCTAAATGTCAGATGCAGAAGTTATTTCAGCCCAAAGGAAAATCATCACAATCTGTGCTTTAGTACCCTAAAATTTAGTAATATCAACACCCAAAAATTCAGCCCCAGCAAGGTGATTCAGAACATCTGAGATACCCATCCCTTCAGAGACAGAGGAAAGGGATAAGTAGAATCAAAAATAAGCTGGAAAACCTAGATGGTGAGCAAAGGTTTCTTAAAGTTATCCATGGGAAATGTGTGTCAAGGTTCAGCCTGCCTTTAAAGCAGAGATACTTGGTTGAAGACTGCATATTTGGTACTTCTTTTCATTGCTATCACTCCTAATCCATGCTAGGAAGCCTGCCAAATTTGAACACATCCTGTTTTACAAAAAAAAAGGGAAAAACTTTGCTGGAGAAGTTTTTGCTGCCTGTCTTTGGCTTACTAGCCTTTGTACTTGCCTGGGCTATTTTAGAGCTCAGCTCAATTTCTTTTTCATACTGAGACGGATCAGACTTCTGTTTACCACTTTATAAAAGAATACCCTCACTACCAGATCATAAAGTAGGTGCAGAGAAGGAAGGAAAATGTGCAAAGGGAGCAATACACACAAACTCTCTTATTAAGATCGATCACCGAGGGCCAAAAGCAAACAAAAGAGCAAGAAGGACAAGTCTCTGCAGTTCAGTGCTCGTGCTGAGGAGCAGGAACTCTAATTAAACCAAGGAGAAGGAAAATTTTGATTGTTTGAAAAACATGTTATTTTATTTGGAATTTATTGTTGCTCTCCTTTTAAAAAAAAAAAAAATACTGCCTGCTTATCTACATCTAACTTCTTTATTTTTTTTAAACCTGTTTTCTTTCCAAACTACTTAACAACTATTTTACTTCATCTGAAATAAGAATTTATCTTAATTCTTCTATATCCTATATTCTTCTGTATCCTTCACCAGAGAACATAAGGATATTATTTTCTTTTCTGCATGAGGAAAGTTGCTGCTCTTTCCCAACTCCATATTCTCAGATCTGTTTATGATCATCATAAAGTCTGCATTACAAGCAGAAGTTCGTTACTGTGTTTGAGTTAGCACTTTTGTCTTAAATTGGATGGCTTTAGTGGAGTTGCATCAAGTTTCAGCATCTGAAAATCTGGTTCAGCATTTCAGTTTGGAATTGAGAATGTGGAGTGACAGCAGTTTTGCAGAGAGCTTGTCTCACCTTGTCAGGACTTGCATCGCAAGTGCAAGTGTTTCAAGTGCATAGTTTACAATAAAACGACTTAACTTTGGCTGTGTTTATATCTTATTCACTATTACTTTCCAGCTTTACACTGTGTCTGTGCTGGTATGAAAAAAGTAAATTTCACAGTTTCATATAAGGTCATGAATAGAAACCACATTTTCATATTTACAAAATTAGATATTGATAGTGGTTATGTATTTCAATAGCGGAGTACCAACACCACCACCATCAACCAGCAATCTAGAATAGAGAATCTTCTAGTAACCCTTTGCAGTCATCTTTGCAGTACTTCAGTGCAATTGGTGCCAATCCGCATCTGACTATGGAAAGCAAATCTCACTAAAAATAAGCTTTTGGAAAGATCCAAGCTTGGTTGATAGGATACTGTCAGGCTTCCACATGGCCTTGGATATTGCGCTGTGCAAAGAAACCCGGACAGTACTAAATCGACATAGGCTGTTTGTAAACCACATGGATTAATCAGCCACAAAGTTGGGAGTTATCATGATGATGTGGTTTAGCAATTTGCAGATTAATTAATTGTTATTTGACCCTACTTCTTTTTGTCATTAAGCATATATTTTTTTTAAACTCTGACATGTAAAAAACCATAAGGTTCTCATCAGAAGCAACTGTAACTGACACAAAAATAGGTTAAATGGTAAATAACAGAGATGTCGTTGATATTCACTTGTTAGCATAAACAAATTATATGAACTTCATTATATGCAAATATAATGTTGTATTAAAGCAGTAAATGGAGTTCATAATGCCTGAATGGATTACTCCTTCCTGGAAATCTGTGACCCTAAAAAAGGACTTGGGGACTGTGGGACTTTGCCAGTCTAATGCAAATTCCTGGTCTGAAACAGTGGTAGAGATGTGATCCTTAGAAAAGAGGAATAAAACAGGAATAAAGAACTGTCTTTATGTTCTGATGTTGCACAGAAGAGCCTTGAGAATGGCCAGAGGAACAGAAAACACCCCTTATGGCAAGTTCCTGAAGCTGCCCTCTTTGTTCAGTAAATGATAGAGGGCAACAAAAGCACGGTTTGTAAGTATTTTGAGCTAGAGCAAGAAGAAAACTACAAAGTGTGCAACAATTAATTAGCTATTGGTGGCAGGAACTCATCGTGGATGGTGGGAGAACCTCACTGAGGACTTTGAAATAAAATCTGAGTATTTGTCTAAAGTGTTTACTCTGATTCAAACAGAATCACAGATCTGAAAGGAGGAATTAAATGATAAAAGTCCAGTGACCTGTGTCAAGCTCAGACTATAATCACCGTAGTCCATTTTGGCTATAAAATTGCTGTGATGCTGGTTTTCATTGTAATACCACAATCCATTTATCCACAAGATGTGCTAGGCAGATTTATATTTTGTTTTACCTCTCTTTTATAGATGATGAGCTGAGAAAAACGTAATTGTCAGGGACATACAATCCAGTTTAGACCTGTCTAATGCCATAAGTATTCCAGCACCATAATTTTTTTGAGTAAAGGGGAGAGGCCTGTAAAAGTGTGTCCTCCCCCTGCCAAAGCATAACAGTCTATAGCTGTGAGAGTGTTACTATATTACATTACTGTCTACCTCCTACGTGAACACCAAGATTTCTAAGCAATTTTCAGTTAAATGGGTGACTGAGAATAAAAGGATTCAGAGGTAGCAGCAAATGTCTAGATTGTCTTTGCAAACATGCATGTGGAGATGAGTTTTCACTGTTTGTCATTTTCAGACAAACAAGTATGCATTAAAAATACAAAAGCATGTAATTTTCATAGCCAAAAATACACAATTTCAGCCTAAGTAAGCCAATGTAAAAGGCATAGGCTGTATTTATTATATAGCTCCTATGCACATTCACTATGTTTTTCTGGTAAGGACAGTTATAGGAAATGTATCAGTTCACTGATAGTCATCTTCATGAACATTTTACACCTTTTTTTTTCCTAAACTAAGAAAGAATAATTTAAAGCAGTTAGCACATGACAATGGATATTTTTCATAGGCTTCTCTCTGACTAGGATAGCATAAGATTTCCTTTTAGCATCCCCTCTAGGTTTATGAGATACATCAAAAAGGACCATGCATTAGGTTAGATTCTTTCTGTGGTTAAACATTTCTTTCTTCAGGGGATGAGTCAAGGAGGGCAAAAGGTGATGATTCAACAGCTTTTTACACACACATTCCAGTTTCGGGGCAGCCTGAGGCTGTTTCAGTTCCTTTCACAACTCAGAACTTTATATCTGACAAAAGGTCCTTCAAACTGCAGTCAGATGCAGCCAGAAACCTTAAAAGGTCTCATTCAACTAGACTATTGAAATCTAGGACTGGATCAAAGAACATGCAGTTTGCAAAAAGGCAGAAAATTCTGCACAGGGAACAAGGATACTATGAAACTGAGCTTATGCAAGCACTTTACTTAACAAAGATACACTGCTTTGAACTGCCATGGTCAATACCTTTAGGTTAACAGTCATCTGGTCCTAATTTAGCATTTTTTCTCTATTTGGAGCCCAGTTCTTACACGACTGCGGTAGTTGTTGTACTTGAACTGGAAATCACAAAAGGTACTTCCACAACTTCAGTTCCACAACTATATCATGTTATAGTCACGATTTCACTGCCTACTGCCCATTTCAGGCTTGCAGCCATTAGAGGGCAGACCATAACAAATTGTTGACGAATGTATTTAGTCTCACCAGTGTTATTTTTCCAATTAGAAATCTTAAGAGACTCAATTTCTCCTCTGCTCTGAAGTGCATAAGTCACAGCAGCAATGCAAAGACTGGTGAGGCAATTATTTTAGCATTTTTTTGCTAGTCTCATCTAATTCTGATGGTAGAGATTACATCTCCAAGTTATTTTTTTTTTTTTTAAGTTCTTCTCTCAGTCTTGGTGGAACTCCATTTGTTAAAAAGTATAAAATTTTCACTCACATTGTGCTACTATTATAACAACTGAAGTCTGTTGCATCAGGGATCTCTTTGGAAGTATGTACATTTTTGGTCGGGTTAGAGTAAATTTTATTCACCGTACTAGTTTGGATCTTGGTTCTGGATTTGTGGGGAAAACAGTGCTGATAATACAGGGATGTTTAACAGGCCTTACACAGAGTCAAGTCTTTCTCTGATTCCCACCCCACCCCACTCCCAGGAGGCTGGGCGTGCACAAGAGGCTGAGAGGGGACACAGTCAGGACAGCTGACTCCACCTGACCAAAGCATATCCCACTCCGTATTGAATCCTACTCAGCAATGACAGCTGGGAGGAGAAGAGGGAAGGCCAGGATGTTTGGAATGATGGCATTTGTCACCATTATGTGTGATGAAACCCTGTTTTCCTGGCTGAGCACCTGCCTGCCCTTGGGAAGTGGGAATTAATCCCTTGGTTTGCTTTGCTTGTGTGCACAGCTTTTGCTTTGCCTGTTAAACCATCTTTACCCACAAGTTTTCTCACTTTTTTCCTTCTGATTCTCTCCCCCATCCCATGTCCTCGAGTAAAGATCTGGATGGTGCTGGCCAGAGTTAAACTACGACAAAGGGTTAATGTGCCTTCAGATCATCTGTCATTTCTCTCTTTTCATTAGGGAAAATGGCTGGGTGAGACAGTGAAGGAGTTATGAACATGATTCATTAGTGACTCTAAGGAGCAGAAATTAAAGAGGCAGGAGGAGGACAGACAATAATGAATTGCAAGTGAAGAGCAGCACAATTTTCTTGCCTGCTGGTGTAACACACAGCACAAATGTGCACGCTGGCCCTCTTATATATGCGTTTGCTCAGCTAAAATCCAACAGCCCTCTCTCCTGCCTCCAAATTCCTTGGTCTAAAAGCCCTGGAATTATACTAGAACATTTTTAAGAATAACATGAAACTTCATAATGAATACAGATGTGGCTTATGACTACATATTCTCAGTAACTGGGTTATTCTAAATATTAATTTTTACTCAGATGAAAATAAAACAAAGCTAGTAAAAATTATTCTTATTTATATATCATCTAAGGAAACAAGGAAAACAGGGACAATTTGATTTTCAGAAAAGTATTAATCTCTGAGAACTTAAGGTCTTTGGAGTTAAGGCCCACAGAGGAGTGCTTTGAGTGCTCTCAGTTGAGGTAATCCTGCAATAATTATCCATAAGGCTGGTTTGAAGGTTGATATCAATAAACTTTTGAAAAAGCTAGACAGTAGGGAATGAATACAGTAGAGAAATTACAGCACACAGAGCTACCCAGAATCTCAAGTAAACTAACCAAATGAAAACTATTTGTGATTTTTTTTTTATATTTGGTCTGCCACAAGTCAGTAGAATTATAATGGCTGAGGAAGGGACTTAAAAATATTAACCTGTCACCCTTTTTCTGCCCACTGGAAACAGTAGCTGCAGATAAGAGTAATTGATCTTCAACTGGACTTCTGAAAGTCACTTTGATGACAACTAGGTCTTCACAACTGCAGAAAGCCAAGTCTGTCTCTATCAGATTCCCTCACTGCAATTTTTGGTACTAGCGAAGTTAAGGTAACATGTAACAGCTGAGATGACAGATCTCGGCTTGCTAAGTAAACACCTGGGCATCACCAGTACCCCTGGCATCTTTTAGTTAACTTGAAGCTATGAATCATGTTAGCTGGACTGAAACAACCTAAAGGAAGCCTGTACCACTATCAAGGTTCTAAAGCAGCTTTAGTCTTTCTATTAATCTGTGAAATTTGAAAATTTTCTTCCCTCTGAAACCTCTGACCCTCTAAAGGGTGCTGGTAACAAAATTATTTGTATTTATTTTCACATTATAGAAACAGATGTTCTATCACCTAACAATCCTTTCATTGTTACTGTATTTTCTTAACAAATTCTTCATTGACAAGAAATCTTGCAATATTTAGCCTAATATTTCCACAAAGCTTTCCTTCCCCTCATACCTGAACTTAAATCATCTTCCTGAAGAGCATAGAAGAATTAGACAGGTGATACCAAGACTCCCAGAGTCTGGGGGTAATTTCTGCCCCTCTTTGCTCTGTAGATCCTTCTTGTGTTAGCCAGACTAAATCCAAAGCCCAAAGTCTTATTTATACACACAAGTTTGCAAATTGTGTGGCTCTGCTCACTTCCTGTCTGGAAAGCCTAAAATATGCTCCATTTGAGCAGTATTTTTCTTCTGAATTTCCTGAAGGATTGCGATTCACCCTTCCTTCCTTCCTGCCTTCCTTCCTTCCTTCCTGCCTTTCTGCCTTCCTGCCTTCCTGCCTTCCTTTATTCCATAGTTCAATTAGGGGATTATCCTACTTTCATTTTACCCGTCAGCATCTTTAGAAACTTCCTTTCTTGTTAGTAAGCAAAGTGCTAAGAGAGATCACGGAGGGTTCCCTCAGTCATACTGAATCTTATTTATTCCCTTTGAAATACATTTCTTAATTCTTTTCTGCTGTAGGCAAGTTCTTTATTTCCAGCATAATTCTTTGCATGAGAACAGATCAGCAGTTTCCTCTAAAGGGAAAAACTTTGTACAGCAATGGGTGAAAGATGCTTCTCCTTTCCCAAGCACCATCTCTGTTACTGCACAACATTTTGTTTCCAGTTAACCCCACAGAGGCAGACCAGCTGACAGAGGTTTTGCTGGGGGATGAAGAAGTAGCTGTTTACTTTTCAAAGCTGTTGATGCTTAACTTTAAAACATGCACTTTTATCCTGTAGTATTTAATCTTCTGTCAAGACACTTTTTTTCTGAATATTTTTAACTTGTTTTTCAGGAGCTCTAAGACTTTTTATTCCATCCTGAAATCTAAGAATAGGCTTAATTGGCCCTCAGAAAACAACCCACGTGTGACATTGTGAGGGTTACAATGTCTCTGCTCACTCCCATTAGCTCAGGGCTAACACCAAGGAGTGTAGGAGCATTCCCTCTACAGAAATTTCCAGGCCATGCAGGGAAACCATAAGAAAAAACTTGGAATAAATTAAGGGCAGACCTTCATGGAAAGCGTGAGTGTGACTTATCCCCATGTTTGACTCTGTTATCCAGGGAACAACACTGGCAAGAGCCAGACCTAAATCTCTGAGCCCGTATGCCAAAAGAGCCAATTAGTCAAGTCTTGTCTAGAACTTCTCTCCCTCGATGTGATGGGGGAGAGGATTGGAAGAATAAGAGTGAGAAAACTCGTGGGTAGAGATAAAGACAGTTCAGGAGGTAAAGCAAAAGCCATGTACAGAAGCAATGCAAAGCAAGGAATTCATTCACATTTCCCATGGACAGACAGCTGTTCAGCCATCCCCAGGACAGCAGGGCTCCGTCACACATAATGGTGACAGGTGAAGACAAACCCCAATACCTCTGAATGTTCCCCCCCTTTTTTCTTCTTCCCTTGGCTGTTACTGCTGAGCACGGTGTCATATGGTGTGGGACATCCCTTGGGTCAGTTGGGGTCAGCTGTCCAAGCTGTGTCCCCTCCCAGCCTCTTGTGCCCCTCAGTCTTCTCGCTGGTAGGGTGGGCTGGGAGGCAGGAAAGGCCTTGACTCTGTGTTAGCCCTGCTCAGCAGTAACCAAAACATCCCTGTATTATCAGCACTCTTCCTCACAAATCCAGAGCATAGCCCCAAACCAGCTACTGTGAAGAAAATTAACTCTATCCCAGCCAAAAACAGCACAGCAGACTGTGCTAGAAGATCCAGATTTTGTTGGATGGCTGCTGCAATACCTCTGAAGGGGAAACCTTTCCCTCTGAATGAGCTAACAAGCTTTTTGCAGTCAAAAATCATTCTTGCATATGCCTGCTCACTTTCTGAGCTTGTCTTCAAGAGTCAACACTGCCCTACTCTCCAGTCTTTTTTTTGCCTGTTTATGCCAGTTTATGTCAGCTGTTTAATGGGAAACTTCTGTCTCATTTTTCAAGGAATTCTTTGTTAAACACGTTTGTGTACAACACTTTTTTTTAATCCCTGCAACAAACATTTCTCTATGCTTTAGTTCTTGTTATTGCTGTTTATCTAGAACAATCAAATTCTTAGCTTTCTTTATTCTGCCTACAGGATTAAAAACCAGTGTCAAGGGGTGTATTGTGTTTCCTATTTTAATTTCCATTTTTATCTAGATTTCCTTTGAGTAGAAATTATATTTTTAGTATTTTTTGCCTTTTTTTTTTTTTCTAATATAGGGAATGTATTAAACTTTCCTTTAGTTTCACTTTGGCTCAGGATCAATATTTCAACTACTTTCATAACTTTGATATATGGCATTTAGCTGGCAGAGAGTATAAGAAGCAATATATTATTTTCCTCTAAAGAAGAATGGGAATCTGATCTGGAGATTACGCACTAAGCGGTGGTGAGGATTTATTTCAATTCCCCTAAGAACCTGTTAGTATATAATTTGTTGTGTAGGATTTATTACCCTCCCAAAAGATTTCACTCAATGTGTAGGAACACTTCCCTGGTGTACCCAAGGTGTGGATGGGTTTTCTTGCTAATATGATACAGAACTGCCCCAGTACTTGGGACATTTTCAGTCTTGGCTTTGCTTGTCTCCCTTAGCTGTTCCAAAGTAAGATCAATATGCTGTATCCCTTTGCTTTGATTAAACTACCATATACAGATTTATCTTTATTAAAAATGCAGCCGAAGTCATCAGTAGTACCTCTCACATTCACAAATCTTTAAACATAGCTTCTTTAAAAGATAAAGTCCCAATAGCAAATTCATAAGATACGTTGTGTTTTCAAAACTTTTTTTATTCCCATATCCTGAGCCACTGTATAGTTCATTGTTAGCATTCTGTGTGGACATTAAAATCTTCCTATCTGTATGGTATAATTACTGTAGTTTTATAAAGTAATTATTTAAAAAGCACTTTGAATTTCTAACCCAACATATATCTAACACTATACCTTAGGGTAACTTTAGCTGTGCATATACTCAAGACATTCATAACCACATCCATTATCTATTGAAATCCACATAAAAACTCCCTATGAATTTGGTGAATATCAAATCAAGGAGATTTTTTTCTTTTTTTAATGATGCTGAAGGAGTTTATTCTGCACGGTCCTATAATTGGCTTAAATTCTTCATTAGACAGCTTATTCCCTCTTCTGCAAACAGAGAACATGAAATATCAAGCTCTTTCCACTTTGAAGGAGAACTTGAGATTAAAGAAAAATTATAGGAGATAAAGTTAGGAAAAAAGTAGGTCATGAGTGTTGTAGGTATACAGCATCTTTAGTGGATGGGTAAATCATAGCTGGATGGTTACAAGGGAAGGTGTCTTCCAACTCTATTTTTAATAACTATGATTATTATTGAAATTATTTAAAACCCAATACTTTATTATCAAGTCCAGTGTCTCGGTTCTGTTAAAATAGAAGAGCTACATCAGAGCTACAAAACTTAAATACGTCCTACTTTATATATTATATATATATATATATAATGAATTAAAAATTTGGGCATGGAATCATAGAAAGGCAGGTTACAAGGAACTTCCAGATATCACTTAGTGCAGCCTGGCCTTTCAAGTAGGACTGTTGCCAACACCAGACTGGTCAGTCACAGGTTTGTCTTAGCAAGCTGGGAGAGCTTCCAAGGACAGAAATTTCAAAACTCCCTAGAAAGCCTGTTCCAGGGATACTGTACCCTGATAATGATTCCTTTCTCCTCATTTTCAAACGAATCCTCTGAAATCATAGTATGTTACCATTTTTAGACGTTGTAGGATTGAAATTAATATTTAAATATATAATTTTTGGGAAATGATTAGGAACTCTTTAAAAGCCAAAGTGAAGACCATGCATGTAGAAAACATGAGCAAAGATATCCAGGGATAACTGACGACCTTTGACAATGCTTCCTTCTCCAGTCATCTTTCTGTTGTCCATGCACGTGTTCTAATGCTGTGCCTTGAAGTTATTCCTAATCTGATTTATTTTTGAAAGCAAACTCTCATTTTCCTGCTTCAGTGTGTTTCCTACAAGTATTTTTATGATTAGCAATGGCTTCATATGGGTCAGGGAGTTGATCAAAACAGGAAACATAAGAAATCCCAAGTGTCAAAGTAATTAACCTATCTGCAGCCTCAACTTCCGCAAAGAGTCCATTCTTCAGCAAAGAGTAAGAACCAGACGAGTTTGTCTTTGACTAGTAATGCCAGAATAACAAATCCCATGGCAGATAACAGTTTTGGAAAGGGAATTTGGTCATCACAAAAAATTCAAGCAGAGATGCAAACAAGAGGTGAAAAATTATCGTGACATGGTTGGAGCTGATCTTGGTGGCTTGAGAAGAGCAGAAAGCTGATATAGAAAGGTCTCTGAAAGAAAGCACTCCCATGACTTGCAAAGACTCTTCATACTAGGATACTCATATTGCTCAAATGTGTCAGGGCAAAAGGAATGGCTGCTTAATTTTTCCACAAAAATATTTACCTCAGTGTAATTGCAATGGCAACTGTTAATGAAATAAAGCTATTCATCCCTGCCATCATAGCCCAGATTAAATAGCCCTAAAATCACTGAAACAGCATTTCTGTGATTAGGTTGATGGGTATTTACAGTCCTTAATGAAAAATTATATAGTCATTTGTGCAAAGCATGAGCATATTGTGTACTGAAATTGTCACATAGCCAAGTTAAAATTATCCGGAATACAGATAGGATCTCAGCAGCATGCCATGCTGTGAAAAAAAACCAAAACCCCAACCTAACATGAAACAACCAAAAACCAAAATCCTGCAAAAAAAGTAATAATTTTTAATTTTTGTAATTTTTCCATCTATAAACTTGTATAAAATGTTTTAAAGCTTAATTAATGGCAGCCTTACACAATTTTGTTATTATTATGTCACCTTTTATGTAAAATATTACACTGGAAGGAAAGAAAAAAAATACCCTGATTTTCAATATTCGGAGGTAGCGGAACTGACTAATCATGTCAGTTTATCCCTGGGACCCCTGCTTTTCCTTTTTCCCAGAGAGTGCACTTTTCATTTTCTAGTTGCTATAAGGCTATTACAAGTTTTATAATTTCTTTGGGACGTGACTTAGGCCACTTTTTCTCTACTATATGAAGTGCTCCTACTTTTTTTTGCTGAATGCATTGTTGTAACTTTTTCTATACCGTGACTGAACTGTGGCCTGTGGATGTCAAACCCCTCAGATTTGGGGAGGATGGAGATTTGTCTGTTGCATTTTTCATTTTATTTTAATTGAATGTTTAGATTGTTCATCTGCTTTCCTCATAGTCTTGATTTTCTAATTTCTCTTCAGCTGCAGTGCAGTAACTCTGCTTTCCTTAGTTCTGCCCTGATCCTACCACTGACTGAAGTCAAAATTAAGACTAAGATTCAGGTAAAGATACCTAAACATTAAGTGTCAAACTTTGAACTACATGTCTTAGCTGTTATAGTCAAAGGAGAGACTTCTGTCAGGGAAGCCTGAGTAATGTGCCAGCTCACCCTGGAGTAAGTACATGATTGATTTTTTCGGGGGAATTCCTCCTGGCCAAAGTCTGGTATATGTTTTCATGTATCCAAAATAAGGAGCTTGGACATTGCCACTTGACTCTTGATTTTATCTCTTGGGCTCAAGCCGTGGGGACTTGTATATTCAGTGCATGAAGGTCCTTTTTCTGTATTTGGTAACAGCTAAGATGAGATCATTCTGCCTACAGCTGAACAGAGAAGAGCCAGATGGCAGCCAATATCTATCCTTTTGATTTCTGTACAAATTGCCTAACATAGCCAGGCCACTACTATTTAGGCTTTCAAATCCTAACTCAGATCCTAGCATTCTGAGGTCTTTTCTTTGTATGGATGGTGGCTGTTTTGCCACTGCCTTACCTCCCCGGAATTAAATGCTTTCCCTGAAAGCTTTTTATGTATTAGAGATGATAAACGTTTGCCTAAAAAGATTCTGGCCATGTCTCCATTTGGTTATTCTTCTCAGATATTCTAAGAATTAGAGATATCATAGTCTGTTAAATGAGAATAGGAGTTACCAGGAAAAACCGTCTGAAATCTTTTGGACAGTTCCAAACAAACCCAACATGTGTATAGCTGTATAATGAAATGCCATATTCCTTGATTCAAAGAAGTCTGTCAGCAAATTTTTAAATCCATATGAACTAAATGAAAATATATAACTGTAAAATTCTGAAATAAGTCCTTAGCAACCGTAAATCTTTTTTTGATATTGAGTTCAGTGGTCTACTCTTACAGCTGCTGAGGTCTAGCTGGGAGGTAAGATCAAAGCAGGGATCTGAGGTTACAGCTTGTTTATTGTCAGAGCACTTTACAGCCCAGACAGTTTGCTTATGAGTTGCAGAGTTTGCAATAAGCTAATTCCCAGATTGACTACAGGTTAACAAAGGCAATACTGCTTCAAGAAAAGCACAATAGTCAGCACCTTGTCCCTGAAGTTATTTTACAAATACCTAAAAAACCCCACAAAAATGACCTATGTGTGATGAGCTGCCTATCTGAGATTTCAGAAAAAATCCTAAATAAAAGCTTTGCCAGACCCTTAGATTTGTTAGCGTATCAGTGCAAATTAAACCCACTGCTCCTCTAGACTGAGTGCTTCAGTGCAGTACTTTGTCTCGAACTGCTTGTTTAATGGGCTGTGAGATCTTTCCCATTTTCTATTCATAGAAAAAATAAAAATTCTTGGTGTTAAAATTTTTTTAAAAAACAACAACTCTAATTCTAGTTAAATCTTTGTCTATGTTGAAAATTAGGAAATTGTCGGTACAATAACCTGTCTTTATGAATATGCAGAGGTAAAACACACCGGTATTTCAATAGAAGATATGCCCAGGAATAAAGGGGCTTTGTCTCATTAGGAAATAAAACTTTGGCATCCTTGCATGCCTTGTGGGTTTAATAAAAGGCAAACAGAATTTCTGGGAACAAAAGTGTAGTGTCCATAAAAGCCAGGACAACATATATCCTGCTGATTTTGAAGAAAAGCTGCAGCAGAGGAAAAAGTGAAAATCAAGGAGAAAGTTTACAAGGAGCCGTCAGGACTACCCAGCAAAGCCACAGCGGGGATTTTAAACCCAGTGTTGCAGAATGTACACCATAAAGTAAGATGAGAGAAAGAAATAGCTGGTTAAGCTGCTCCAAGCAGTTCTTTTGCTGTTGGCCATTGGGCCAGAGAAGACTCAGAAGGTGTCTCAGTAGCCCTCAATGTTTGTCCTGCCCGTGAATAAATTTCTGTACTAGTATAAGGCAATATGGAGCTCATGCCCAGATTAAATCCATGAGTGGCTTATTATAGTTTTCAGTTTTATACTCTCCCAACATATTTCATGGTTGCTGAAGGCTTTCTTCCTCTTCCTTGAAATAGCCTCAGCTTCCTTTTTGAACCCAACCTGGTTCCAAAGACGTATATTCATCACTTTGCCCTTTTTCACTTTTCTCAGCATGGCTTCTGTACAGCTTGATTGACACTATGGCCATATTCCCACAATCCAAGTCTGCCTGTTCCTGGCAACCGGTCTCAGCTGTGGGCATTTTTACTTCGGCAGGTGTTCTGCACATATAATGAAAGATGAAGTTTCTAGGTAGGCCAGACACTGGCTTATCGTGTTCTGATGGGACGAGTGTATGGGTTTAAAGACTGCTTTTGGTCCTACCAGTAAACAGCCATGTGGGAAATTGGTCTTTCCAACTCTGGATCATACAGCAGAGCGCAGCATAGCTCCTTGTAGTATATTCCAGGAAACGGGTATCATATGTGGTTAAATGTTTTTTTCAGCATTGCCTGCAACGTGCATTTTGTTCTCTGATTAAATACTTGTCATTCTCTATTCTCTTTTCCCCATTTCTTCAAAAATGATTAAGAAAAAACAGTTCTTGAAATTTTTTTTTTTTTATTTTTTTGGCCAAAAAATAGGTCCTTTCTCTTATTAAAGCCTGAACTAGTTCCACTATTCTCTGGAGAATACAAAAAACCCAGAGATATTAGAGTAGAAGCTGAATCAATGATTCTGATCAAGTAGCAAGAGCATACTTGGTGTTTTTCTCAATAGTTCTTATTAAAACTTGTTTTAAGATGTGATTTTTTGGGGAGAGGGGGATTAATGATGCAGAAGAGAATTCCAGGTAGGCCTTAACCTCTGTCACACTGGGAATCAAATTCCAGGTGTAATTTACGGAGACTGAAGGTCTTAACCTGAAGTATTCAGTGGTCTACAGGGTTACTGCCCAAGACCAGGTTCCCCTGTGGCTCAGAGCACATTCTGCAATCCTGTGGAGTCATCGGATCTGTCAAGTGGCATCGGAGACCTTTGTTACATGATAATGGATGAAGGGGAGTCTGCAGGGCCTGGCTTGGTGACAGCATGTGGAAGCGCAATGATTCACTCTGCTCAGGTCACCAGGGGGATAATTTTAATAGGGCCACTCTTGCAATCAAAGTCCGGGCTCATTTAAAAACCTATGCTTTGAGACATCCATGTAATGGGTGTAATTCACATTTATAGTAATGGTATCTCTTCCAGAGCTTCATGGAAATGTCTTTTCCTGTCCTGCCTGGTAACTGTTTGCCACCCAGTGCAGAAGTGACACACCAGTGGCATACCTGGCTTGCTGGTTTCCGTCAGGGAAATCTTCTGGCCAGTGGTAAGGGCACAGCAGGGCTGGCATCAGCATGAATGTCTTTCTGCAGGCACTGGAGGAAGCTGAAGAAAGCATCAATACACAGGGATGGGAACAACTCTTCCTTGAAAGGTATTTTAAATGAGTTTAAATCCTTATTGTGACATTTTCTGAGGGGAAAAAAAAAAAGTAAATGCACTTTAAAAAAAAAATTCACTCTGGTGCCATGATACATGTAAATGAACCAAATCCTCTCTCTATCTGACATATTTGCATATTGTGTATCAATAGGCTTTGAATTAGCATTGAGGTAAACAAAATAGATTGACAAGCTTTCCATTACTTTAAAATATTAGATCTGTGTTGACCTGGTAAGTTCAGAGATGTGACACAGTGACAAATATCCCATGTCATTTAGAACCTGTTTATTGGGGAGTTGTTGGATGCTCTCTGTCTCCATTCTTTAGCTTTTCATTCAGTAAAACAAGTTTTGAAGCAGATAAGGACCTCAAATACTCCATGAATGTTAGCAACATAAACCTTAGTGAAAAAAAAACTCTTAGAGGTAATTACATAACATCACAGATGGCAGAAAGGATCTGTAAAGAAGTAATTTGCTCTAAGGCACTTATCAATTTCATAATACAGTGCACAAGTGTTCATTCTTTATTCAAACTGAAATAACACTGCCAATTTATTGTGTAACCATGTTCTGCCAATGTCCTATATAATGACATGGTTTTGTTTTATATTATGGACTTCTCCATTACTTGCCTTTCCCATTATCCACATGTTGTCTGCCAATGGCAGAGGCAGAGCCAACACTAAGACTGAAGACCATATTTATCTCCCAGTTCACAAGTTTTTGTTTCTTGATGATATTTTTTTCCTTAATTTTATTTTTTTTTTATTTAACATACAATATTATTTACCAGAGTTAAGCAGCCAGGGTTTCAGACTGAGAAAAAATGGAAGTAAGAAGAAAGAGTGTGAAATTCCTTTTTCTACCCTGGGAGAGTAGAGCAATTTAAAGTGCTCTCATACCATCATAATGTTAATTTCCCCCCCAGTGCTTTTTGGCATCTGGCTCTATTCCCCCATGCAAAGAAGCTTTACAGAGTAATTTGTCTCATTAGAATTTTTGTTCCTGAAATGTGAAAGGAAAATAAATGTACATAGTATCTGGCTAAATATATTGCTGTATATGAATATAACAATAGACAGATGTAAATTTATTTCATAGAGGCAAGTATATCTAAAAAAGTATTCATTACAAAATTTAATCAGAAAGTAAGAAATTTGATCTGCAGTTATCTGTTAGACCTCAATTCAGCCTTCTTGTGTATAACTGTTATGATTCAGTCCTGCAGGAAGCTGGAGAAATGGTGACAGGACTTCTTGAAAAATGTGATCCTTTTTGGATTGGAGGATGAAGGACATCTTATAGATTGGATATTACTGCCTTTCTCACTTGCTCAAAAAAAGTCCACTGGTGAATGAGGTTCTTAAATGAAGAGCGGAACTGTTGAAGCTGCTTTAGGTATAAATTGCATCCAAAAAAACCCCAACAAAAAAAGCTGAGCTTTTCTGTATTTTTTCTTTTGTACAGCAATAGCAGAAAACTGCTGAAAAATACTAAATACTTCACTACACCAGGAAAATGTGTGATGCTGCATGCTCTTGAATTGTATTGAATCCACATGATCTGCCATGATCTGCCAGTATGTGAAGAGTTGCAGGTACTGCCCAATGCGACTGCAGGATCTGCAACAGATGCCAATGACAGCCAACAGTTTTCTATGTGCTTCGATATGAAACATTAATGGCTTACTGAGAAGGACTGTCTTGTTTATGTTGATTTTTTTATACATAGTCTCTAACATTTTAGAAAGTTTCCCTTGATATTAAACCCTCTACACTTAAATTATTGTTATTCTATGAATAACAGCATTCTGAAACAGTGTTTAGAGAAAGTGTGTCTGTGTATGCACACGTTTTGAAAGGCAACCTCCTTTGTACCTCCTTGCACCCTTCAGGTACCATCCAAAAAAGAGAAAAGTTAAAGAAATGATGAAAAACAGAAAGGGAAAAAGGCAGTTTTCTAGTTTTCAAACAGACAATTTTTTTAATATTTCTGACAAATTTGATTAGAGAAAAAATAGTTCTAAATTATGTTACCTGTTATTTTTCATAATTCTTGAAACTGCCTTACATCAGAAAGAGTATTAACGATCCCTAGATGTGTTTGATATAATCAGAGCAGAGTTATTTAAAGGTCTCAGTGGAGCCTACCTAGATAGAATTATATTTTGCAATCCCTGAAGAACACAAGTCCATCAAGTACTTACAAAGCTAGAGATGAAGGACTATACTTCAGCTAGGGCAAGTGTAAGCTAAAAATGGCTAAACGTAGGCATTTGGGAAATGTGTCAAACCTGACTGCTCAAAAATAGAAATAATTATGTAAATCTTGGCTCCAAACCAGAAAATGGGTGAGTTAGAAAGGTTGTTAAGTATGGTCACGTACTTCAGTAAATTAATTCAATCTCCTGTCAGAGATTAGAGATCCCTTATGAAGGTGCTAAAAAGATAAATTGCTGAGTGGCAATTTGGGTCAGACCAACTTAGCTCGTTCAGTGCCGGAAAAGTGTGGGGTAGAACTCTCTGTTCCAAATGTCTAAGCACCCAGGCAGGCAATTACAGCCTCTGAAGAGCATCAAGAGCAGCGAGGTGTGGTTACTTCCCAGACCTGCTCACAGTGAATGGAATGCTCGCCCTTAAAACAGCTTAGGTTGCACATGAAAGGAAACTGAGTAAACTGGAAAAGGGAAATGGAAGGACTATGATACAGATGTCCAATTTTTTCTGTAGTAGTTTAAATTTATTTTATGGTTTATGGACAAAGGCTTACTTGTGGGACTTCCAGTTGTTCCGACCACAGAAAATTAGAAAATTAAATCTGAGATGAGTAGGAAAGAAAAAACCACAATCTCTTTCTGCATTGTATTATTTGATAAATATTGCTTCTTAGGAGCAAATGCTGTTTCCACCACTGGGATCCAACATCCACTCGCCCAAGTAAAGGCTGAGTGGAGAAAACATCTGTGGCATTGTATAGACATGGCTTACAAACTACATTCCACCTCTCAGGTGTCTAAAATAAAGCCTTATGTTCTTCAGAAGGGAATTTCCAATGGAACCACTCCAGTTTCTGAGTAGCTAATGGAGCACTGTGTCCGATTTTGCATTAAAAGACATTTTCATCTGTCGTGATGGTGGCCAAACACTGGAAGAGGTTGCCCAGAGAGACTGTAAATCTTCCATGGAAACATTCAAGACTTGACTGGGACATGAGCAACCTGGTTGGATTAGATCTGCTCTGAGGAGGGGGTTAGATTAGATGATATCAAGAGATCTTTTCTGATAAAAATTATCTCTGTGCTTCCATGGAGTGCAAAAAATACATTATTTTTAGAGCTAAAATTGTGGTGTGTATCCTGTGGATCACCTCTGTGATCTCAGGTTCTGCTGGCCACGCTGGTTACCAGGAGGAACAACAGGTATGTGCCAGGAAGTGACTGTCTCTACAGCTGACAGTTTTGACATCCCAAAAAGTGGGCTTAAGTACTCATCGCAGTTATACAAAACAGATGAAGATACAATCCCCTCAAAAACTCCTATAAAATAAATTAGGAGTTAGGATTCTGAATCTGAAAGAGAAGGACAACAGCAGCTTATATCTTACCTACTTGGGCTATGGCTACGGATAATCTACAAGGGCATAGGCCTGAGCACTGGTATATGATTGCCTATGCTGCTAATTCACCTAGGGGGTATACACTTTTATCACAAAAGCAGGCTCCAGTGCTCAGGCTCTGGCAAAACCTCTATATTTAACAAAGATTGCCAAGGAGCTGCAAAGAGGTACTTCTCAGATGCAACAGGATGTGTTTTGGAAGTGGAACACTTAATCACAGGCTCGTCTTTCTATTACTTCCAGACAAATAGCATTAATTTTCACAGGTCTAATAAGTCGTCGTTATCTAGCTGGTAAGGACATATCACTCAGAGCTGCCTCAGCAAGAAGAGATGAAGTAGCAAACTCTGCCTCTCTGCCATTAAGTGGAGTTGGTAGCAAATGTCTGCTGTTCTAATGTGCAAGAATAACACAAAATAAAGTAACACCTCGTGGAAGCATTATAAAAATGTTTCATAGAACCACTAGGCAAAATGATAAACAGATTAAGCTTAACAGAAATGGATATAAGATGGATGTAATTTTAAAAAAATTCAAAGATTTAATTAAAGCATAAGATTTAAAGATGACTATGCAAAGTTCCATAATAAAATATAATAAAATTATGCAAGTATTCTAATAAATTAATCTGTAAAAAAATATTTTTTTGTGAATACTTTCTTTCTGTAGTGCAAAAGTGGTATTTCCACACTGACAAGTATGGAAATAGTTAAAAATAATAAATAAAAATTATGAGAATTTTTTTTGTTTACAAGCAGAAGCAATTCATGGTCATTGGTCTATTAATGTAAAAAATTTAAAAAGCCTTTTGGAATCTAGAGAAAAAATACAGCATCATCACATCACTCAAATGTATCCCTTCCCCAAACCTGGAAATTCTCTCACATATCCTTTCCTTTTTCCCTTTTTTTTTTTTTTAATACCCTCTTTGCTCTTATTTTGCTTGCCTCTCACAGGTTACATCTATCAGGCTTTTTAAGTACCAGTCCTAGACAAACTAAATTGGCCCTCCTGTTGATATAGATTAAAGGTAGAGCAGTATGAATTACTTCGCCTTAATCCTACTATATGCAGAACCAGCTCAGAGCAGAGCAGTTTATGGTTTCAGACTGATCAGAAAACATAACCTGAAAATTGTTCCTGTATTGCTAAGCACCCTAGGACTCCTTATTGGGAACCATGAGAAAATAAAAGCTGTGTTCATTTAAAACATAATTTTGTGAAAAATCATTAGCACAATGAAGTATTCACTGATTTATTAATATGCTAGCGCTACACTGGAAAGCAAAGCAGCTGGAGAACATTTGAAGGACCTGAAGCTATGTTTTTTTTTTTTTTTTCTGACAAAAAAGGGAGTGCTCAGGAACAATGAAAAAGGCAGGATCAGTCAGGATGGAGGAGAGGCAAAATGGCCACATAATATTGCTCGTTCAAACTTTGGGGTTTTTCCATAATTTTTGTTCATCTTCCTTTTCAGTTCCTTTCAGTTCCTTCATCTTCCTTTTTTGGTTTAATGGCTTCTGCTCAGCTGGCACTGTTTTGCAGACAGATATTTAGAGGTAGTGCTTTGTAAGGAGGTATTGAAAGAAAGAATGGACCACAGATTAGGTCAAGAAATCTGCAGAGCTGGAGGTGTATGGAAAGACAGCATAGATAAGAAACAAAGGATGTGGTGGAGATTGAAGGTAGGGTGAGTGGAGGAAATCAAAGTAACAGGAAAGAATCAGAGATGAAACTGGTAGGGGCTTGAGAAATAAAACAAAACAATAGGCACATGGAAAAGGGGAAATAGTAGTGGTTCTGAAGAACATCTGGTCATGAAAAGCATCAAGACATCTGGGTGCTAAATTAGGGCGTGTGGAGGGTTATCTATCCCATCATGAAAATCAGTAGGACGAGATGAGAGAATGCATCTACCGTTGCTCTTTTTTCCTGGAACAGTTTTGACATTTCCTACTCACTGCATAATTTTTCCTAATGGTATGGCTCCAGTCAAGTGAGATGAATGATTTCAGAGGAGCTTTTTCTGCATAATGCACAACAGGAACTTCCTCTGGGGAGTTCCAGGCAGTCTCTGTGCCTGGATGGTGAGAGGAGGCACATCCCTTATACAGTGTCTGCTATTTCTTTGCTTGGGATTTGTCCCAGGTTTGAGCCAGCTGACCAGAGAGTAAGAAAGCCAGGGCTATGACAAAGGCATTCCTGTCTGTGCTCTGTACAGGGATAGGGCTCCTCTGAAGGAAAGCCTTAGTGACCCAATCTGCCTTCTCTCATATTTCTGTCATTAATTGTAATTCCTAAGAGTTCAGCTGTTTGTAAATATATTTATTCAAGCTGATTTCAATACTGTTATCTTTAGCGTAATGAGAGAACCTGAAGAGAATGGATGCTGTGAATTGTATGCCATGGGGGAGCCCCTTAAGTTTCAGCAAAGAATAGGTGAATGCCAGCATCAAGTCTCTGTACACAGAGAGTGTACTTACATGTAGCTTGAGGCCTGACATCTGCTCTGGTGATTCAACAAGCTTACTCCCTAGCAAAATTTTTCATATTTTTATATTTTTCTGTTTTATTTTCTGTTCTTCTTCCCTTTTCCCCTAAATACAAAAAAAATCCTAGAAAAGTTTTATTTGTTTGTTTGTTTGTTTGCTTTTTAATACAAAATAATATCTACTAGAAGTCCAGAAGCAGGTGCGTTAGAGTTCCGCAGTTTCAAAACCTAGCTCACAATTGTACCGAAAGACTTGCCTTAAATTCTTTTACAAATCTATTCGATTTCTTAATTCCATATACTTAGGAATGTGTTTCATAAGTTAAATAGGTAAATAATAGCACATTAAGAAAAGCTAATTTTTCTTTCATTGTCATGTCTTTGTTCTCTCTTTCTAACTAAAATTGGAGTAGTTTCTGTCTATCCTTATACAGAAATCTCTTCATGTCACTTATCATTTTCCTTTTTCAGGTCTGGGTAATTTTAATGGTCATGGGCTACTTTCATGATAAGATGACTTCAGCTGAGTATGGAATTCCAAGTGAGAGTTCATCATTCTTTCCTCTACTAGGAAAATAATAGATTTCTTACTATTTTGTATCCTGTTCCCATTATCTTTATTTCTCCCCTCTAAGTTTTTAAGTTCATCTGTAATTCTAAGTTCAGCTGTAATTCAGCAATAATGTCTTCAAATTATTTTATGCAGTGAGCATTGCTGTGCATTTCTCAACGGAGGTTTTATCTGCCATTATGTTACCCATTCACCTGTCTATGTAGGATTCCTCTAAGCATCTCAGTCTTTTCCAGCTTTTAGTGAAATTAAATATTTTATGTTGGGTATCTATTTTCTGATCTTCTTTAGCCTTTTAATTAACAGCTAGCCAATAAATAGTAACAGATAACACAGTTGTTTATGTCTCAGTTCTTACTTTCCAGGCAGATCGGAATTTTTGCCAATCTTTTTAATATTTATAAGAATTTTTAGAATTAATGGAATAAAGTATGTAAAGGAAATGTTTGTTGTAAGTGAAAGGAAACGTTTAAAGTATGTAAAGGAAACCTTTTCATTGTTTGTGTGTGTGTGTTTGCATGGGTTTACATGTGGAAGAGTCTCCTTGCTCAAAGTGACTCAAAACCCAGCTGGACATGAACAACCTGCTCAAGCTGGCCCTGAGTGGAACAGGAGGCCAGTCTAGGTGACCTCCAGAGGTCTCTGGTGACAGAAACTATTTTACAGAATAGAATCATAGACTTATTTAGTTTGGAGAAGACCCTTAAATCATCAAATGCAACCACTCCGTCAATTTTATTGTTTGCCCAAAGTCACTTTCCAACACAAATTTCATACTTATTTTAGCTAGAGGGAGAAAGTTTGGTAAAAAGTGGAGTTTGAAATCAAAATGTTTTAACTAACCACAAAGTCATTATGATATTTTCAGTTAATGTTATTTTATCACAGATTTTAATTTTATCTTAACATTTTGGCTTGTCTTGAACATCTTACAAAATCTCAAGACCTACATGAAATCGACATTATTTTCTACACAATTCTTCTTTTTCACTCTAAATTATAACTAAAGTAGCTCTTGATAGTTTGTGACTTACTGAAATTCTTTTCCCGCTTTGCCTGCAGCTTCTTTCCCAGATCCTTTAAATCTGACAGGGACAACCAGCCTTAGTCCTACAGGGGAACTTTGCAAGTATCTGCTGCTGGCTGAATTGTTTAAAGAAATGGAAACGATGTTGAAAAGTTAAAAATAATTTTATATGCAGTTCACTTTCTAACATTTTATTTTAATATTTCACTCTCATATGTATGTTCTTTCATCAGATTGACTTAAACATATTGCATACTCAAGCATTTTAAACATACTACAAAGTAATTCTTCTAAGATTTTCTCAGAAAAAACAATTTTTAGGGTCAACCCTGCAAAGCAACTCCACACAGCCCTTCATTCACCACCTCCTGCAGTGGGATAGGGGATAATTTTTGCCTTTGTGTAGAACAACTCTGTAGGGGAAACTGGTCCCTGGGCTAATGTGAACAGATGTGTTTGACTCTTTGGTGTGCAGAACTAGGACAATTCTGAGAAGAACTCTGTGCCTGGATGGAATCATGTTGGAAAATTGTCCTGGTGGTGTATGACCATGTCATCAGCCAAAAGCAGGGCAAGCTGAGGTGCTCTTCAACAACCAGGACCTGGAGTGAAGCAGGAGTGACAGACAACAGCTGCTATGCACACAGAAGGGACAGGGAATATTCATGTAACCTTAATAAAAACAACTCAGTGCACATGTTATCCATAATTTATGTCCTTTTTTGCTGCACTGAGGGATTCTGCTGAGATGGTGCTGGGTGCTTCTGGGTGCTGCTGATACTTAAACGTAAAATGTGGCATGAATATGACATACCAGTATGGATTAATGAAACATGTCCAAAGCACTCTCTTGTCAGTAGGCTGCCTTTTGTCCTATTATTTAGGATTAGCATTATTATGATTGATTGTAATAATTTCACTTGAATTGTGGAATCAAATTTTATGCAGTAAAGGTGTCACAATATCCCCCCCCAGCAATAGACTTGGATCCAGGGAAACAAATAGAAGGCTTCCTTCTACCGCCATCCAAGCAGGAAAGAAAAGTAATTTTTAATCATCTTATGTAGAAACAAGAAGAAGAAATGAAACAGTTAAATCCAGTTCACAAATGCCCTAATAAAATCAATGGACTGGAGTTCAAAAGTCACTTACCTGGATTTAGTGGCTTCAAACTTCTTTCAAATCACTGATTTCTCAGAGCAGATGTAGTTAGGGAGCCACTAACCAAAAAGATCACCCATTTCATAGTGATATAATTCTGCAGAGGCAGTCACTGGGCTGTCTGAGCTGAGGGCAATCTGTGACAGAGAACAGAGTATTTTGTGCTGCGGGTCTTCAGCAATCCCAAGGAAAACAAGCTACAACCCCAGCCCACAATCAGGTCAGGAGAGCAGGCAGAACTAGGCACTGGCATTGGGAACTGGTTGTGAATCAGCTTTGGTTATTAGTAAGATTACAGCTGTACTACTTGTTTTTGGTACAAGGGGAAAGATGGGACTATTGTGATATTATCCAAATAATGGAGAAAAGACTCAAATATGTTTTGCACACACAGCAAAAAAAGACCAAAAGTGAAGTCTTTTCCTTCACTAGCACAACTTAACAGGGATTCCCATGCAGAACAGGTCCTTGACAGACCAAACCAGCCCCGAGATACTTTCCATGTTGCAACCTTTTATTTCTACCTCTCCAGTGACTGATCTGCTATATGTCAAACTGAATGCCATTGTCTGGACATAGAGGATTGTAAGCAATTATTTGGTAATAAAACCCTCCCTACCTAATTTTATGAAGAATGGCAAGACAGAGCCGTGACAAAAACTGAACAATTTCATGCACTGTAGTTATGGCTGGCTGTAAATTCTTGCTGTGGGTATCCTTTCTGGAGCTTTGCACAGTCCCTTCCCTCCCTGTGTTTTAGGGAGTTAACCTTGCATTTCTTAAGACAGAAAATAAAAGAGAAGAAAAATCCCACTCCTAATTAAATAGTGAGAGCATTTTATAAACAGACATAGTTACAATTATGTTCACTGAAACGTTCAGTGAGCCTCTGCACTAACTGTAATTGTCTCACCTTAAACTGCACATGCAGTTACCACTAATGTACACGTTCCAAAAGCTCCACTGAGTGGGAGAGGGATTAGCCTAATTGGTGATAAGAGAAATTGTAGAAGATTCCGTAGTTTGCATGTAGGTCTCAGAAGTATTAATGAACTGATTGGTTAAAATTAGGTAGAATGTGGATCTTCATACAGCCTAAACTACTTTTGGGAATTCAGTGGTTCATAATTGAGGCCAAAAGTCCCAGTTTTACACAATATTACCATAATAATTCTCCTACGTATAAGAAACCAAAATGGAGTTCTTCAACAATATTCTATACTGCACAAAGGGTGTGTTTCCCATATATAATTTGTTAATATCAGGAATTTGTGTTTCTTTGAAATGATGATAGTGACAGCACATGAAAACACAGCTAATAAATGCTTTGGGTCCTACTTCCAATCCTATTAATAAAATGTTTTGAAAATCATGAACTGGGACTGTGATTCATTGACTTACACACGGAGATGTGCTGTGCCTGGATGTGATTCTTGCTCTGCTTTCACAGCTTGATGCACCTTTGTTCCTCTGACACCACTGCTCAGGGAATCTTGACTGGAGCAAGGTATGGAGGAATAGATGGTGGATTGAATGAGTGTGATTCAACCCCAAATTAAGCAGAGACCAAATAAATGATAATGAAATATAGAGTCTAGGAATAAAACCTTTGCAAACAAATTTCACAGGACAAGGAATAAAACTGAAAGAGGTTAGACTTAGACTAGATATGAGGAAGAAATTTTTTTCCAATAAGGGTGGTGAAACACTGGCACAGGTCGTCCAGAGAGGTGGTAAATGACCCATCCCTGAAATGTGGAGCTCTGAGCAACCTGATCTAGCTGACTGCAGGAGGTGTTGAACTAGGTGATCTCTAAGGAGCCAAACCAAACTATTCTATGATTGCATTAAAATCTCTTTTAGAAGATATTTGAGATTACAAGAGTCCCCAATAACTCAGTTAATTCTGCTTCACAAAGGTGACTGAATACTAAAAGTTTTTGCTAGTTTAAATAACTATATGTTTTATATGAAAACATAAAATATGCTCAAAGCCTAACTTGTTATATTCATAAAATCGCCAAGCCTCTATTTTTTTTTTTTTCCCTGTAATACTCCCTAGGTTTCTCCTGGAAAGAAAGCAAAAAATCACAGGTCTTGGTGTTGCTCAATTTTCTGCATCTGAAGATGTATAATTAAACTAAATAGCTCTGTATTTTGCTAATAGATCCTGACCTAGTAGAAGCACTCGGAGCACATTTCACAGATTAGTCATCTGGAAAACATAAAATTGTGGCTATCTGTAAACTCCACTGTGGTGCAGTGTGATATGAAAGTCCAGGACTTGATTTCTTTTTTAACATGTTGGGGAAAGAGGTCAAATAATAGTCTCTCAGGCTATCGCTATGTTACAAAATAAAAAGGCTCAGGAAGCAATCATTGCTTCTGAGAGACAAGACCAAATAGCATGGAGTGACTATACTGCTAAAAGGATAATTGTCCCTAGAGCAGACTGGACTTACCCACGCTGTGTGTCTCTTGGCTTTGCTCACCCCCAGCCTTGTAGATAGGTCCTAAGATGTTAATATTGGTTTTGCATGTTTTCAGTTCAAAGTGTCTGAAATGATGGGAAAGTGTGTCGCAACATTCCGGAATGGTGCTTCCATAACACGGTGCTGAAGGAGTTGTACACGCCGGGATACAGGAAGGATGATGCTGTAGGTGTTTGAGGATGTCACGCTGTTAACATAGTACTGGGAAACTGTGTAAAACAGAGAAAGCCAAACTGGGTATGTCATTTAGTCAGACTTTTGTCTGAAGACAGGCTCTGGGCAAGGGTGAAGGTGTGCATTTCAGCTCTGGGGGTTCTAACTCAGATAAATGATTAATTGTTTAGGAGATAATCCCCTGGACAATAATGATTGCAGAAATTCTTTAGAGGGCAATTTTATGTCTGCTTGGTCCTTTGTCCTTGGTTGTTCTTTTCAAAAGTTACAGTCTCTGTCCAGACACTAATAAGGAAGTCAACTGCTGAAGTTCAAGAGAATGATAGTGAATAACGAAAGAGCAATGAGTAAATGTCCCCTCTGGAAGGGGAAATTAAAAAAAAAAAAATTTTTAAATTTTTTTTTTTTTTTTTTGTAATTTTTTTTTTTTCCTTGCTTTTTTTTTTTTAATTNTTTTGGATAGTCTTAATTTTTAAAGGAATTTTACAAGACACTTCTGTTTGTCAAGGTTCTTTGGTCACCTCTGTCAGGGAGGTGGTCTGACAGCACTCAGCCCCTTTAGGAAAGAGCTCAGGATCTGCCTCTCCAGCTACCTTAGGTTCCCAAAATGGTCCTGACAGAGAACCAAACAATTCTGCAATTCTTAACTTCTTACTGTGTCGTACAGCTGCTGAATAAGGCTGGCTATTCATAAAGGAAATTGCAGACCCTGGACAAACTCCCAGTGCAATCCCTTTCATTTAAACAAAATTGAAAAATACCACTAATGAGGTGCCAAATTAAGGCAGCAAGTGCTCATATACATTCCAGGCAGCTGATTATCTCTCATCAAGGTGCCTAAGTAATACAGTCCTCATAATGAACTAATGGATTTGCAGGTCCAGTTAACACAAAAGTTCAACCTCAGACAAGTTAAAGTTAATCAAGTACAAAAAGGATTAAATTAGTACATTTAAATTCAACTGACAGAGGCATTAGAGCTGTGCTGCATTCCCTTATTTTCTGCTTTGGTGTTAAGTGTTGGGAAGAGAATGGCAGTTGAAGTATCCCACTCTTTGGGGACTTCATGCTTCAGTTCTTTACCACCCATGCATATGGAGTCGCTAATGACAGAGCAGCTACCCATCAGGGAATGCAATTCCACGTAGACATTTTTGCCAAAATGGATTATTTCAGCCTCGTTGGTCACAGATTCTGTAGTTTTCCAGTGATTCATCTTACTATTAATAATGTCAGAGAATTTTAGGCCCTTGAATTAAATAATGATAAATAGGAGCCACTGAGCGAGCTCAGCAGAGGCAGTGCTGTTTATTTCAGTGTGAAGCTCTGTCAGGCCTGATAAATCGGATCCCTGAAATAGTTTATAAAGTACTGAATTGATGTGGCGGTTGGTGAGGGAGAGAATTAATGTTACGAAATAGGCCTGCAACCTAGATTTGATGAAAGCTGAGGAAAGCCTTTTATATAAATTCTGTGTCTGTGTAAGAAATGGTTGCAGTGAGAGGTGAAAGAGCTGCACAGGGAAATAATGTGCTTCTGTAATCTCAGTGGGTACAGGTCAGGGAAGAAGGCACTCTGCGGATGCCAGCAGTGCCGGAGCTCTGTGGCGCTACACGAGAGCTGTGCCAAGAGGAGGGGTGGTCACAGGCTGCTCATTTATAATACCAAACACTGAGGACACATGCACAAAAGGAAAATGAAAGGCTTTTTAAAGATGCAGAAGAGGCTTTCGAGTTCCACGTGGTGTCTGTGCCAGGCTGCTGGGAAGGAAGGGATCCTTGATGTTGCTCTCCGCAGTGCAGTTGCTTTTGCTAATCTCTGGCTGAATTAATGGTTTCCTCTTCAGATCACTGCATAAAAATCCACTGGAAAATACAGTTAAAATCATCTTCCATGCGGTTCATAATTCCAGGTGGGTGCTTTCCAATTGCAGGAGATAGGATTGCTAGGAACGGCAGCCAATAACAGAGCTGGCTGATCTGTGTGTGCTGGGAGACACTCAGCTTTCAGGAAGAACATGCGACCCACAGAAATGGGAATTTTCAAAGCTGCTTACTGATGGAATTGGGCACGTAATTGCTGTTAAAGTTAGTGAGACCTGGTAAAACCTTGCAAGTGTTCAGTAATGCAGGTACAATATTTCTGGACCATCACACCAAGCTGAGGGGGAAAGATGACAACAGTGTTTATCCATCTGTTCCAGTTGTGTCAGCACACCGGTGATGAACACCTTACTTACATGTTTTACTTATTGCTAGGGATTTATATTTTTTATATAAGTTTTTAAATAGGAAGTTCCTTTTGAGATCCTGATGCATGGTGAACCATAGAATCATAGAGTATGCTGAATTGGAAGGGATCCATCAGGATCACTGAGTCCAACTCCTGGCTCTGTGCAGGACACCCCAAGAATCACACCATGTGCCTGAAAGTCTGTGCTTGAAAGTCTGCCATGAACTCTGTCAGGCTGGAGCTGTGACCACTTCATATTTGCTCATGAGGACACCCTAAAGGGATGAAAGGAGGAAGGGATTTTTTTGATGTCGCTCCCTTTCCTGATGTGTCACAAAATTAAGGACAAAAGCAGTGATCATTCATGTAGGTCATAGACTTCAAACCATATGCTATCCACAGGATGAGGCTGTCAGACTGGAGATGATAGTTGTAAAAATTCTGTATCTACTTCTTCCTACAAGATGTAAAGGGAGAGAAATATGGTAGATATTTATCACCCCCAAAGGAGGGTTCTAGGTCTCATTGCTAGTTCTTTCTATTTTTTTCCCATTAAATGGGTCATTCTTAATACAGGTATTCACCACGCACATTTTACAGAGCTACAGCATGGTAAAGACCTGAAAACAAGAGCCATAGCTACTCTTATACAGCTCAGTCAGCAGAAAATCTAATCAATTTAACAGGGGAATCAGTGGGTTAAGATCTAAAAGATAATACTTTCATGCAGTTGAAATGTATAATATCAGAACACTATAAATGGTTAGATAATATTCAGCATTTAGACTGAGTTTTGGGAAGAGCTTTGGTGTTCCCTTTTTTTCCCATCAGGTTTATCTCATCTCTACTAACAACCATAAAATTACTCTGTAAATTGCATAAGTGCATGCAGTATCAAAACAATGAGAACACCACCATGATAGAAAAATAAATATACCTTTTCCTTAAATGTATTATTTACCAGTGGTGTGCCTGGAAATGATTTGGTACCTGCTTTCTGACTGTCTAGTCTTTCATCCTTCCTTGATCTCTGAAAAGCACAGGTCTGATTAAAAGTAACTTATATAAGGAGGAAAAATGTAATGGGCTCAATTAAACAGTATTCTGATTACCTTAATATGGACAATTTAACCTCTTAATCTTCAGTATCACAAGATTAGGGGGAGATTGAAAAATATAAAGTAAAAATATGGGAAGACTTTCAGAAAGTTCTTCTTAGTACTGATACAAAAATATGTATTTAAAAATGAGACAATAATACAATTTTTGTCCAGTTTAATCTTTTTTTTTCCCCTTCTAATTCTATTTGAAATAAGAAAGAATTTTTGAATATGAAATAGCTTGCAGGAGCCTCAAGAAATGTCCTGAAAACAGTGAAAAGACTCCCAGACACTCAGATCACCTTATTTTCTATATTTGCAATACAGATACCAGCATCTGAGCTAATTACTGTGGTCTGCCTTTACAGTCAGCAGAGAGAAACAACCACTTTTACAGCTCTATGTTAGCATGAGAAGGATTTATTCTTTTAAGCACATCTCTAATCTCTTCCTCGATCCCACCCCAACATATAGCAGTGCACTGCGCAACTGAAAAGTGGTGCTTGCTCATGGACGGGAATGCCAGATGTAGTCTCGCCATAGTCCTTAGTTCCCTGTCCTATTTTAAATAAAAAGTGTTTTACTCCATTCCCCCAAAATGTGTTTCAGTGAGTTATTTATAGAAAAGTCCAGCTCTATTGGAGTAATTAATATTTTGTGGTGTTTGGCTTTTTTTGTTCATTAGCTTTTAATCTGTTTTAGTCTTTGTGTTGCATAACAGTTCCATATAACTATCTTATTTCCCTGCTTCCACCTGATTTAAGTTGTAATAAATCTTTAGAGCATATCTTTCACAGCATAGCTTGGGTCTGCCTAGGGTCTAGTTTTAAGAAAGATATGTTATGAGATGCAGCTCCTTTAGAGAGAGGTGTCGGTGGGAGCTAAGCAAATTGTAAAACCAGCTGGGAAGTGATTCAGGATAACAACAGCTGAAGCTCTTCTCAAGGAAAAGAGATACAGGTAGCAGAGGATTCTCTCAGAGAGGCTGGGATAGCTGGAGGAGAAATTAAGATGAAAAACTGTATAAAAACGTTTCAGAGAGAAATGTCTTTTATGGAATCTGCTTGGAATGTATCTGGCAGGGACAGAGGATGTGAATTTCTTGATTTTTAGACTGACAAGTCTATAATACAGTGAACGATATCCTAACAAAAGGCTCTAAACCAGGCTCCAGATGTCACAGACAAGTCTTTCTGTAGGGGGAAAGCTTAGTGGCACTCTCCCATTCAAGGATGTTTAATAGTTTTTGTAGTAATTACAATGAACATTAGCAATGAATGTGGGTAGCTCTGTGACTGCTGATGCAGTATCAGCTTCAAAATTTCTTGTGATGCATTAGGACTAGTAAATAAATTAAACTAAGGGAAAGTTTAAAAAATTGAAGGTATTTTTTGTAACTTTTAAATGAATTTTATATGTAAACGGACAAAATTAAACTATCTGAAGTTCATCCAATGTGAATTTTAAATGCAGTTTCTGTGCTCTATATTTATTTTTCTGCTGGATAGCTAAACCTGATGGTTGAGTTTCTGGACATTGAAAATCCAATACAGGTCTGTCCTTCAGGATGAAGACCTAAATTTCTATTTTAATTAAAGCAACATTTTTTATTGGTAAAGTTGGTATTTTTGGGGCTCAGCCTTCAATTTGTATAGCTATGCATCATACCAACATTGAACTGTAGCTCTATGATACAAAGCAGTAGGAAGCAGAACATATAGTCTTCAAAGTTGTTTTCTCATTCCCATCTTTTCCTCACAAGATTACTCATCTGAATCTGAGAGGGTTAAGGCCCAGGAATTTTCAAACTATAAAATATACTCTGTGGAAGACACAATGAGAGTGTCTGTGACTACTGGAAATCAATATTCTGTGTTCCTTAAAACTTTCTTTCACAGACTTTCTTCATTGGAAATTGCAGATATCTTGAGATTGCATATGACCTCCCTTCAGAGAGAAAAATATTAGAACTGCTAGAACTGAACTAGATGTACTCAATTATATCATGTATATCCAACAGCTTAACCTGCTCCATGCCATAGCCTAACATCAGGACAGAAGTTCATTGAAAGTTGCTCTCTTAATGCAAATGAAATAAAAGGCTGGAACACTTTTTAACCTATTTAATCAAATATGTATTCATATTAGGTAATTTCCCCAGCCTAATGAATTCCCAGTGTCCTCACTGAATCCTGATACCATGGGATAGTCTCCAGTGTGTGTCTCTGACAGTGCGTATATTCCATTCTGTCTGCTTGAATCCCAAAAGAATTTAGGTTTTAGAATGCCTGTTACAAACACTTGTGATATCCTGCCAAGGAGTAAAACTAACATCTGTGGAACAAGTGTCAAGTCCTAATAACTGAAGCATTGATGTAGAGGTGGGTGAAATGAAGGTAATCAGTGGGAAATAAAGTGGAGAAGAATTTTAGCATTGTCCGTGGCACTGTTTTCCTGTAGCGTAGGTTACCTCTCATTGTGATATGCAACCTTAAAGTGTCAGCCTAGGTCTGCAGCTCAGTGGACAAGCCAACATTCTTCCACAGATCAGTCTGGGAATAACTGGACAAAAAGTATCTAGGAGATGTTTCTGCCCATTTTAATATGCAGTTATTCAGGTTCTGTGGCTCATGACTGGAAAGGAAACATTAATTTCATTATTGAGCTCAAATATCTCAGACTTCACACCAAACTGTAGGACTTTTTAGGCTTTCAAAGTTTCTCCTTTGAAAACTGTTGTTCAGGCCAATCAAGTATTAGCTAGGTTTCTGAGCTGTGGCAAGTGAGTATAACACTGCAGTGTAGCACTCACCTGTAAGAGGTACAGCTGGACTCTAGACATCAGTTGGAAATAACCTAAACATTGTATGGGAAAACCACCTGTGGGAGCACTATCTCTGCCCCTCTTTCTTCAAAATCAACAGCGGTGCTTCCTTCTCACTCAGAGTGGTTGCTGCAGCATTGATTTCACCTGTAAAAAATAAAATGAGGTCCCTCAATAGTTTAATATTGCTGTTCGAGGATATAATCCCCCTCATCTCCTTCTTTTTTGGATATAAAGAATTGAACCATAGTTTCCCTGTAACAGGATGTGTCTTTGCCTGTGTTGTTGTAGATATGAAAGCATGGTGAAAGATGGGAAAATACCACATTTCAAAATTATATTTCCTGGCCTCCAGGTCTTTGGCTTGATATTGGTGAAAGGTTTGCTAGCTGGGATAGGAATTGATATGCAGGTGGCTTTGTCCATATAAATTTAAATAAATTTAGTTCCCTAGAGGGTTAAGCAGATTCAGGCTAGTTATTACAAAGATAGACTTAAACAAAATCTTGTCCCGGTTTGGAGACAAATTTGGAGGAACGTCCGAATTTGAACGTTCTCTGATAGAAGGCAGGTTACAGCTGCCCCTCCCCCACCTGGTTCAGGAAAGAAATATTTCCTCGGAGGAAAGTGAAAGAGGAATAGAAACTATTTATTTAACAAACACACAGGAAAAGAACAATAATGCTAAATAATAAAACCTCTTGCTGGGGAGAGGAAACCTGGGAAGATTTTAGAGTCCTTCCTTGGGTGTGGTCTCTCTCTCTCCTCTTCGGAGCGGGGCCGGCCTGGGCCCACCACCGGGGCCTTGGTGGAAAGCCCTCCTGATGTGTTCTGATGTTGCTGAAACAGTCCAGAAGAGAAGAAGGGGAAAAAAACCCAAAAAAACTAAGTCCCAGAACAAAGTTTAAATCTCTGTCTCTCTCTGAAGAAACAGAGCCGAAAGAAAAACCGGCTGAAGAAACAAGAAGGGCGCTTCCTCTGCCCCACCGCAGCAGCAGCGATCTCCCTGCAGCTGCCGAGTGCAGGAAAAAAAGTAGTGACCTTGAAACACAGAACTGTTTCGAAAAAGTTTGTCTGGCTTTTTCTTTCTCTCCCCTCTCGGGCTCAGTTTAAAGGCACAGAAAGGCACAAAATTCATGCCTGGATGATATGGGATACAACATCATACAGTCACCCCAAGACAATCTTTTGAAGATTAATACATATATATATATTTGCTTTTGAATCGGTACATAAAAATGCTTCCAGTTCCTGCTTTTCTTATCATTGATCTGTCCCCCTGGATCACTTCAATTTTAATGTTTTTATTCAACCGAGTTTAATAATTTCCCATAATTGACTTCAAGGTAACAGTTTGTACAGAAAGATTATATCAAGTACAGCTTTTCAAATTTGGCTGTAGCTTCCCATATACTGTGATTAAGAATGTCCTGATTTAGTCTATTGTCATGGAAACAGAGAAAATACAAAGCAATTTGTGTGACTCGAAAATATTCATGTCATTTTTACAAAACAGAAGTAGAACATGAAGCAACAGGCATGAAGAAAACTCAGCAGTGTTTTTAAAAATCTTTTTTTTTCAGTTAATTTTATGGAGAAAACAGTAAAAAATCCCAATAAAGCCTGCAATTTAACAATAATAATAATCAAGTTACCTGGGGAAATAATCTGAAATTAGAATGTATGGTTTGCTATCAATATCCACAGCAGTAAATGTTATCATATTAACCTTTTCACTTTAGCACTGGAATCATAAATCTAATTAAAAGCTTTTAACAAAATAAATAGTTCTCCTTGAAAGCAGCTTTTTTAAAATAGGAAGACTCTTAACTGTTCTCTTTTAGCTGTCCAGAGTCTATTCTCAGAACTTTCAAAGCATCACCCTTTTCCTATCACCATAGAAACACCAACAATGCAATTTATTAACAAGTTAACCAAATCCCTTCACTAGTAAGCAAAACAACTCCTAGCTGTTGTTTGTGTCCATCAGTGGATGGCATTCAGGTCAATTTCTATCTTTCTTTCTTTCTCAGTGCTGTTTTAGCTCCCCCTGAAGAGAGAAATAACAAGTACATGTGATGGTAAGGATGTACGTTATACTGGATGGGGTAAGACAATTCCCACATATTAATACCCTGATCTTCATGAGTTGCATCATTAGAGACTTGGAGACACATTTGCTTCTCTCTTTCTGGCTCATCTTGCTCTCGTCACATAATCACAGAATCACAGAATAAGCTGAGTGGGAGGGGACCAAGCAGGATCATTGAGTCCTACTCCTGACCCTGCACAGGGCATCCCAGGAGTCACACCCTGTGCCTGAGAGCATTGTCCAAACACTTTAACTCTGTTAGGCTGGAGCTGTGACCACTTCCCTGGGGAGCTTGTCCCAGTGCCCAACCACCCACTGGGTGAAGAACCTTTCTTTAGTATCCAACCTAAACCTTCCTTGACACAACTTCAGGCCATTCCCTCGGATCCTGTCACAGGTCACCACAAAGAGATCAGTGTCATGCACCTTCACTCCACCTCTGAATTACAGCTGGAAGGCAAGGTCCCGGCATGCAAGGGGTAGGTTGGGACAGTCAGAGAACAGCCAGAAAATGTGGCTTTTTCCTACGCTGCAACATCCTGGAAGGAAAGTTTCTCAAGAACCTTTTTCTGTATCTATGCATGACTTTGACATGTTGAGCATCTTCTATCTGCTTGGCATGTGGATACCTTACTGGTGCTTTAAGTAGCATCTTGTAGATTTTCTTTTGAAAGAAATTGGAGTTAATTTACTTATTAGTGAAGGGACTTGGATAACTCATTAATGACCTGAATTAAACTTTGGCCTTTAAACTACCTTCAAGGGTTTTTTTTCTCAGCAAAAACCTGTAGAAAAATGTAATGAGTTAAATTGTATAGAAAGCTTAGTAATTATCAAAAAATCATACATTTATCTCTATATTACTCTTTCTTTTCTGTAAGTATTACACTTGAGAGGTAACATTTGTGAGGACTTTCTTGGGTTTTTTCAGATGTAATGTTTATTTTTTTCTACAAGTATCTCTGATCAAGCAGAGTATTGGCACACTTGGCATTCTGAATTAGAGACATTTGAATGATAATAGATGTCACACTGAAGTTTTTTGTTCCCTGCTTATGTAAGGTGTATAATTTTAGAATCTGAACTGTATTGCTTTGTAGTTCTCCATGCCAAACATGCTTCTTTAAACGCTTCTTAAGAGTCTCATAATTTTTTAGCTTCAACAAAATTTTTTGTCAGAATATTTAAAGGGAGCAAAACAGAAGGGATTCCAAAGTATCAACCTGTAACCTCAGACACGGCTGTATAGTCTGAGAAACATATTGCTAACTTAAAGGCATGTATGGAGAAGCAGAATTTTCAGTATAAATGGTGGCCTACAATCCTTGTCTTTAGGCAGACACTGCTGATGTCCTTCACCAGTGTCTTTCATCAATATAATTAAAGCCATAATCTTACAAGGTAAGGAACTAATTTAAATGCCTTTCCTTTTCATAAGAAGCTTCCATTTTGGTGTTTTTATATATGTCCTCTATATATATATATATATATATATAAATATATATATAAAAAAGAAAGAGGTAGATTAAATAAAAAATTGAGTGAGCAGGAGGTAAGTTAAGCTATGAAATGTTAGGAAGTCTTAAAGCAGCTGTCCAATCCCACTTCAGCCCATTCAGTACATCATGAGACAATCAAGCTGTAATTAGATGCTCACGTGATTTTTTTCAGTGAATGCTTGCTTGGCACATCCCACTGGATGAATTGCTCCTGCTCTTCATTATGTTTTTTTCCTCTTTGGTTGATGGAGTAACCCTATCATAATGCCAGACTTCCTTTGTCATATGCTGTTTATCCACATTTAGTATAGTATCCACACTTTTCCCATAGAAAATTTTGAAATATCTGAGAGATCCACAAGTACTTATTAATTTATTTTCACAACAGCATGTTTAAAATAGGGAGAAATATTCAAATTTTTTAGAAGTGAAGAACTGAAATACCCAGATAAGAAGGTCAAAATTGCATGCTCAGTTTTGACACATTCTATATGCTTTAAGCATTTTACCAGGTCCTACAATTTTCCTACTAATTAAACTGTAAATTGTAAACCATTATTCAAATCAGTTGCCAAAAATCTCAGACCAGACAGCAAGTGACCACTCATTAAAATATTCTGGTCATGCTTTGTTTCACGAATTTAATTAACGCATGAAAACTAAGAGCCCTCCTTTCTTTTTCCGTAATCCTCATCCCTTTCTTGCCTTCCATCTTCTGTAACATTAGCAGTACATGGGAGGCCTTCATTAGATGGGTCCATGTAAGTTGGTTCCTTGAGCAAGTTCCTCTGCACTGAATGAGGCCAGAGTTGTGGAAATGTACCCTTTGATCACGCGCCTATGACTGCCAAATCCATTCACAGTGCCTGCTATTCTCGCCTGGTAATCTACTTTAAAAAAATCAGTTCAAGGCAAATATGGACAATTTCCAGAAGGGAGAATGTTTGAGCAAATGAATGAAATTTGGTATCATTCTCTACATCACTGAAAATGGTTTGTATGAGTGGGGCAAAGTGAATTGCACATGCTGGTGGCCAGACATGATCCATTGTGAGGGCATTGTGAGTATAAGGAGTGTTACCAATCCCACCTCTAATTAACAGAACTAAAGGGCATTATTTCAGTGGTAATGGGAATGATTGTGATTCCTCAAAGTGGAACTGAAGCAAATCAATCCGAGCCCATTGGACCCAATCCAATTAAAAAGGAGATAATCTGTTTTATGAGAGAGAAACATGGCCTACAAAGAAGACACGATGATAACTAAAAGAAAGGGAAGAATTATGATTAATTCAGCTTTCATTTTGCATAGTTGCTCTGATAATTTTTTCAGTGTATTTAGCAGTTCATATTTACATACAATCAAAATTGACAAAGCTTATCAGTAACATCACTTGTATCAACAATGTCAATTTAAAGAAAAAGTCCAGAGAATAAATACTTATTTTTTACCTCACAGTCTTGTAGTTCAGACTGCCTTCCACATCCCAACTATTCTCTAGATAATCTAGAGGCTATCCTAAATAGTTAAATTGGGAATAGAAGAGCTATTTAATTCATAAAACACCAAAGTAGATATTCATCACTTCTTGACTTTTTATCATTTGATATAACGTTGTTCTAAACCAGCTTTGCTTTGAAAGCTGGAAACACTGTGATGTTTTAGAGGTAAGTACATAGAAAACTGCAAAGTGACTTTGAGCTACTGCCAGCTGTAATTAGTAACATATCCCATTATTATTGAATCTATTCTGTAATCTCATGAAACATATGAGCTTGGAGTATCTGCAGCAGGAGAAAAGGATCATTAAGTCTTATGTCACCAAGTCTTCCAGCTCAGATCTGTCTCAAGAGACTTTGAATAGTGCTGCTAGAGAGTTTTGGAACCAAGAAATGTCAAAAGGATTATTCAAAGTAAAACAATAAATTGCTTGAGTATGCAGATTTCCAGAGAGCAGGCTTTTTGCTCTCGGCACTGACAGTTCTAGTACAGACTTTAGAGTGAATGTCATAAACTAGTGTTCCTCAGCAGAAAGCTTGAAAATGGGCCAATATTCACTCTTTGAAGCCTATCTCGTATGAATAAGCCAGCAGTCAGGATTCACCTTACCCCTCCACTTGATCAGATCCTCTGGGCTACCATTGTAGTCAGGAGACAGCAATAAACCCCCTAAAGCACAGGTCAGCTGATCCTAAAAAGAACAGACAAAAGGAATCAGTGCCTCTTCCTCCTTGCTGTTTATAAAGGAAGAAGTGGGTGACTTACTGCAGACACCTGAAATGAGGTGAGATGAAACCCCTGCCCCACCACACAGGGCAGGATACTCGATCTTCAGGTTTTGTGGTGTACATTTTGAATGCATCTGCATATTTTTGCTAACATTTCTCTCTATACTTCTCTTGTCATTTGTATAGGATAGGAGATAATAGTTCTTCATCTTCAGAGTGAAAGGTAATGCTTAATTGTCTGCTATCCAAATATCATGATTCACTGTACAATATCCTAGATGAATGGGTGGAAAGAGAAAGACAGACAGATGCATATATGAGATTATTTTTTGTTAAGTTCTTTGGGCTCTTTTGATGTTTAAGGGTATGTGTCTTCAATATATTACTGTTTTAGTATTTTACCTGAACTGGTTTATTCATCCGTAGTTTAGAGGATTTTAAGAATAGCCCAGGTTCCTGTCAGATAAATCTCCTCTATTTTGCAGCTAAAAAAGGAACTGAACTAGATTTACGACAGTAAATACCTTTTTTTCTTTTAAGGGGTAAATTGATAAACACCTTCCCATGAGACTCTTTATAGATATGGTGACTACCTTAATGGCTATTCCATATCAAGCCCACTCTGCTAAAGAGCTACTAAATTAAAAGGCTGCTGTTTGAAGCAAAACCTACAAACTGAATTTCAAACACCTATTAAGATACTGAAAATTACCTCTAGCTTTCAAATGTCACATACTGTAAAAATACAAATTAGACTGTAAAATTCAGCCTTGCCATAATTAACACTATGATGTGTTCAAATAATCAAACATTATCCTCAGAGGGGTCTATAGAAGAAGATTATTATGAGCAGTAGTTCACTAATCATTATACGACAACTATTTTTGTCATTGATCTAGACTGCCTTGTCTATTTTGTCAGTGTCACTTGGCATCTTTTAAAAAAGGTGATATTTTCCCCCACACAGAGACAGCTCGTCCTACAGCTCCAATTGATGTCAACCTTTGCTCACAGTTATCATCTGCACACAGCCAGGCTTCATTTTAAATCAGAGAAGCAGGGATAAATAAAACTGGATAGCTTTCAATTCTAATCACATCCTGTTCTACCTCGCATCAGCCAAAAAGTTATCATGAAATGATGGGCTTTTTTTCTGTGCAAGTTAAAAATTAAGTTTAAGATTTTCAAATATTCTAAAAAATAGTCTCTTAGATCTCTTATCTGTTTCGAAGAAAGGGTTCTTCTTTTCTAGGAGGATGAAAAACTGAAGGATTTTATTATTTTTAATAATAGAAAGGAATTATTTCAGGAGGAGAAAAAATCAGATGTATTTTGCAAAAATGGAAAACGTGACAGTCACTATATTTCCTATTATTAGATAGTCAGCACTGATTCACAAATTTTGCAAAGCACAGTAATTGAATTTCACAGCTCCACTCCTCATCTTCACACTTGTAAAATTTTCTCCAATCCATAAAGCATGACACAGATGTAAACTCAAAGGAGCTGAAGGGTTCAACCTTCTTGTATATTCCTCTTTAGTATTGAGTATCTGTTAAAAAAAAGTGAAGCTTCTGCAATTTAACCTTTTTTTTAATGTGTTTCTCCGTTGCATATCTCCAAGCACAGGAGTATGAAAGAGAATAAAAATTCTTACCTACCCTCTATGCGTGGTTTAACCTAATCCTTGAAAATAAAAATAAAAAGCCATGAATAAGAGCTGGGGCTAGCCAAGTGTGTAATATGCTGCACTAACAACACTCACTAGAGAGTAAATCACCTATGACTTAGCTTCCAGAACATACAGACTATTAAGGAAAAAATTTACACCATGTGATATCCTTATGCAATATAATGCAGAGATAGTCAACTCTAACCTTAGCTTGGAACTCAAACAGAACTGCTCCAGAATTACTCATAAGGTTAGGCAGAGTTGCACTTGGCTTGTATTTCTGTTGATTTTACTAGGGTCAAAGGAGACTATGCAAAGACATCATTGGAGAGGATGTTCCTAAAAATTGTAAGTTTAGCTACACTTCTCTGAGAACTTCAAACAGATTGTGTCTGGTTAGAAAAAAAAAAGTACTCTAAGGTTCAACTCTTTGAAAAAAAACGTAGCATGTGTCTATACCAAGAGTATATAGGACTTTGGGTACCCATCTCTACCTTGAATCTCTGCTCAATGTTGGCAACACTGTTCGGTCTCTGTGATTCAGTTCTCTGCCTATAAAGGATATGTAATTAATTTTTCTTTCTACTCTTTTTAAATTTCTTTTCTTTACTTCAGGAAATGGGCCGTCTTTTCCGTATTACATTGAAAGTGTAGTCACAAAAACCAAACACTAGAAATATCATCAGTAAATAAGATCCAGAGTCTGATGATGACCTTGCTAATCATCAATTATTTGAGATAGAACAGTTGTTAACTTCAAAATGGCCATAAAAGAAGTGAAGAATGGCAGTAAATAGCCTATCCTGTAAATGTTGAGGTACATTTAATGTAACTTCATTATGACAACCTGAGGTGCAATAGCTAAGTGCTTTCATAATTGGGAATTAAAAATACTGGGAACTAAAACTGTGAAGCTCCCCTAGAGTACTTCAAAATAATGTGCCACGTGACGGAAATGCAATTCTCTATAAAGATTTTTTTCTCCTTTTCCTGCATCTATCCTTCCTTTGAGTAGTTTGGCTCATTTTTTAAGGAGAAAATTAGTTTTAAGGGCAAGAGGAAAACTACATTGGTCAAGCCCCTGAAGTTAAAAACAATGCCCCCCTCAACAATTAAAATCTTCATGGTCTGTAAAAAGGATGATATGCTTTTGGTGTCTTTGGCAACCTGCACACTGGTGAGGAGAAGGATTTTGGCACAGAAGGACTGAAGCAGACAGAAAGCTGGCTCTGGCAGCCGTTTTTCCTATGCCTTCAGTCCACGTTGATGTGATGTGAGTGTCTGGCAGGTGTTCCAGGCTCAGGGATGGCGCTGCCGCGGCTGCGCTACATCGCAACGCTGCCGGAAGGAGCAGGAGCTTGGCCAGTGCCAACTGGAAAGGTTGAGCTGCACCTTCTGGGCAGGAAAAAACGAGGAATCTGTTAAGTAGCAGAGAGAAGGTATCAGAAGCAGCACTTTTTAAAGTGCTGTTAAAAAAAAAAAAAGACATTTGCTTCTTTTTGAGGAACATTTTTATCTGGAACTTTTTGAGACCTGGACAATTTCTGGAAACTGGTGGAAAGCATCCCATCAAGAAGAATGGAAAAGAAGTCAAAACACAGGATACTGTATTTTTTTCCTAATTGAAATTAAAATACCTGGTAGTGAGAATTGCTGTTCACTGACTATTTCATACTAACATTTGTACAGCAGAGCAGTTAAATTCCAGAAGTTGAATTTTGCAATCTGCCATCAGAGCTTCATTCAAGAAAGAAGAAATATCCTGTCTCTTAGATATTTTCATGTTTTTCTTGATATTTTCATTGATATTCAATGATAATTATTTTCCATGTTTCAAGTTCTGTTCAATGATAGTTCCTTATTTTGGTTTGTCAAAAAAGTTATCCTTTTTTATCAACTATGGCACTTGATTATGAAATAGTTTTCCATTTTAACTTCATTTCTTTCTTTCTGCACTATTTTAGAAATAAAGATATTTTTGAATCTCTTACATTTTAGCATTTGTTATAAAATGAGCCCAGTTGGCACCTTGCATTCTTTAGAAGGCCTTTGCTCTTGAAAGAATTCATATACTTTTTTATTAGCTTAGATTTTTGAACTTCCCCATACATATTGTAGATATCACATTTGAATTAAAGGTTTATAGAATGATCACTCATTTCGCAGTTTATAAGATGACATATTACAGCTGGTGAATGCAGAAGCAGCATAATCCATTTTGAATTCTTTTTTCTCTCAGGATTCTCATTTTTTCCCTCTTACAAGTAATTAGCTAAATTTCCATAAGTGCTGTTGGGTCAGTTTACAGTCATGGAGCTATTCAGTGCCTGCACTGTATCTGTCTTCCCTTATTTTCTTGCCAGGCATTGCCTCACCAGTTTAGCCATTCATTCAAGTCTACTTTAATTTTCCCTCAGCAAACAGCAAATTCATATCAGTTGACAGTGACATTTTCCTCTGGTACTTTATAGCCACAACACTCCACAGCACACTTATGTGGAAAACTTTACTTTTATGTGTGATCATTACCAGTTATCTGTTTGATTATCCTCGGAGTGAATATTGGCCAGTTAGTGATTTCCATTGCAAAATGCTGTAACTGTTCACTGACAGAAGTGGGTACCTCCTGAATTTTCCCTGATGTTTTCCTCAGTGGTGCAATCTTACCACCGTACTACAAATCCAGAAAGATTTTCCGAAAAAAAAAGAACATGACTGAGAGATTTGGACACTTTAAGTAATGGTCTTAGCACAAAGTTCTGAGTATCGACTAATCTTTAATATTTTTACAACAATAAATCCTCATCATAAGGGAAAAAGAGTTATGCTATCTTTGGAATAGGAAATATGCATAGAAAATTTAACCTAAATCAGACATAAGTTGTACTTTACCTAGATTTCTACGGAAAATAACGCAGTGGAGTGAGTTTGCCCTGGCTGAGTGCCAGGCACCCACCAAAGCCTCTCTATCACTGGACAGAGGAGAGAAAATATAATGAAGATTTCATGAGTTGAGACAAGGACCAGGAGACATTACTCACCAAATACTGTCACAGGCAAAACAGGCTAGAATTAGAGATATTAATTGAATTTATTACTAACAAAACCAGAGCAAGATAATGAAAAGTAAAATAGCACCTTGAAAACTTTCCCCCCTCCCCGGCCTCATTCCCAGCTCTAACTCTTCCCACAGTGCCTCAGGGAGATGGGGAGTGGGGGCTATGATCAGTTGATCCCCTGTTGTTTCTGCTGCTGCTCCGGGAGAGGAGCCCTTCCCCTGTTCCAACATGGGTCCCCCACAGAGTCACAAGCCCTACCAGGAAACCTGCTCCAGCGTGGGCTCCTCTCTCCACGGGTCTGCAAGTCCCTGCCAGGACCCTGCTCCAGCACGGGTCTCTCAGACGTTCACAGCCTCCTCTCAGGCATCCACTCACTCCAGCATTGGCCTCCCCCATGGGATGCAGGTGCATCTCTGCTTCCTCGTGGACTTCCATGGGCTACAGGGGCACAGCTGCCTCACCACAGGCTGCAGGGGAACCTCAGCTCTGGCATCTGGAGCAGCTCCTGCCCCTCATTCTCCACTGACCTTGATGTCTGCAGAGCTGTTCCTCTCATATTCTCACCTTGCTCTTCTCTGGACACAATTCTGCAACTTTTTTTCCTTCTTAAATCTGTAATCATAGAGGTGATTGGCCCAGCCTTGGCCAGCTGTCTTGGAGCTGGCTGGGATTGACTCTGCCAGAAGTTTCTCAAAGACACCACCCCTGTAGCCCTCCTGCTACCAAAACCTGGCCATACAAACCCCAAACACAGGGCCATAAACATCTGGCAGAAAGTGCATGTATTTAGATACCTACATTTATTTGTCTACATGTTAGCTAGGGCAGAAAAGAGCCACAGTCCAACCCACCTGCAGAGTCTGTCTTAGCCAGCATTCCAAAAAATACAATCAGCCACTGCTGGTAATACCCCAGAGGAGACAAGATTGTGTGGAATGCCCTTCTTAAGCCAGCTGTTACCATTGCCACTGCTGCTGAGAAAAGGCAATACCTGAGCAGACTCCCAGGTTTTTGTCTTAGTTTCATCATTTGCTTTGGCCATTTCCATTCCCGCACTTATTGTAGTCCTTAGGAAGATGAGGTCAATCTTTCACCATTTCTGAGATGGCTTGAATTAGCAGGACTCTAGTAATAGCATAAACTCTAATTATTGCATATAATAATTGCATTTTGCAGAAAATTCCAGGTTTGTACCTGGAAATTTTTTTTTGAATCTGTGAAAGAGGCAGCTCAGGCTGAAGTGCTGCATTTAGAGCCAGGTGACCTCTTTACTTGGCATCAGCTCTAAATCATCTAATTTTTAATTTGCTGATTCTCAAGATCTGCTTCTCTTTTCTTTATCATGTTGGAGACCAAATCTCCCTTGTGCTACCCCTCTCCACTGAGAAAAGTTGTATTTGTTCTGAGTCTGGAGTGGATTAAAATAAAAACTTTCTGAAGTTTTCAAGTCACTGTTCAGGTTGTTCCATACATTAAATTAATTATAAAAAGAGTTTCCATATATATTTTTATGAACCATATCTTAAGCCAAAACTGATGGGCTGGAAGAAAGGGAAAAAATCCCTGAGAAAGGCAGAAAACTTGTCTATACTTGGAGAACAAGTTAATAATTTACTTGGAAGCAAAACTTGAGATGAGCTCTTTTGGATGCCTCCAATGCTTTGTAAAATCATTATGTTGTATTATCTGCTATAATTTTTATTGCATGGTTGTGGCTTACTCGAATTTCTAATATGTACTCTGCTAAACCTCTTCATCATGCCTATCCTAGCCCAGCTTCCAAAGCAATATAGTAGAGTCTGAGAGCTCATAAGCTTCTCATATATTCCTTAAATCTGCAATATCCAAAAGCTAGTAATTTTCCTTGCTGTGCATACACTGAAAATCTTATTTTTCTTTGTGTTCAAACACAAGTTCTGTGCTACATGCAGGGGCTTTTTGTAAAAGGATGAAGAAAATTGGCTAGATTTTCTACTGCTTTAAACTCAGTGCAGCTCATTTGAAACTAGGATGACACTGATTTATCTCAGTTGAGGGTATGGCCTTACATAACATAATATTCTAGAAAATATCTCTGAGCAAAGTAGCAATGAAGAAATATCATTGAGCATGAAGAAATAGCAATGAAGAAATATCAGGGGGCATTTATTTTAAAGCACAGTTCAATGTATGCATCAATATTTAGTAAACGATACATGATTCTAGTACGTGTACTTTGTTTTTATATGCTGTACTAATCTGTAATCCCTAGCCATTACAAACTTCAGATAATTAGTGTCTTTAAAGCATTTTCAAGATCCTTGAGTGACTGGTGCTGCATAGGTACACCTAATTGTTTTGTCTTGATTTTTTAAAATACTTTTTTTCTTCAGGGGTTTAGAAATTCCCTTTGATCATTTGCCATGGAAGCCATGCAGTTCATGGCAAGGCTACATGAACAATTGTCATGCAGAAGTGGGAGTCTGGATTGGCAGGCACACAAAGAAGCACTCGGCCTCTAAAGATGTAGTGAAACGGGCGGCAACTTTTTGACAAATTTTGAAAGAAATTTTCAGAAATTTTCTTTTTCTTTGCCAATGCTCATCCTTTTCCTACACTTAAGTTTTGAAGCAAATCATAACTTTGTGGACAGGCATTTGAAAACAGTTTTATTTTACCTTTTTAACTCTGTGTCTTTCTTCAGAGTAACTAAACTCACAGTAAAGACAGTTTCAAATTTCCAAAGAAAGGTAATGGTTATATTTTCATAGTTTGATTTATTTATTAATGCTATAAGTATTTTGCTATGCTGCATTTGAGGGTGAGATTTGTGAGGCAAGGTATGAATAGATGAAAGATATAACATCCAGATTTACCTGTAAGAATTTTTCAAAGCACCAGCAAGTAAGGTTGAAATGAAACCCAAGCGGAATATAGAAAAGATATTCAGCCAGTGAATATTTTAACTACATCACAGTTTTTCTGTGAAAAGGATTTTTTAGTGAGCTTTTAGACGTTAAGGATGTGAATGGAATTAATGAACATATCTCTTTTTTTTCTTTTTCTTTTAAATAGGGAGATTTAATCTTTGAAATAAAAGACTTTGCAGACTGATTTAGACAAATATCCCTCAAGAAGAGCTTGGACAGAGCTGATTTGGGTTTTAATCACGGGTGTAGATTAACCTGCCTTGTGAGGTCTATTTTTCTGTGTTCAGCTGTATTTTCTGTTGTTGTGTTTCTTGGGCTGATGACGACTGGTAAAAACCCTCAAATTTCTATGCTGAATTAAGTGATGGTAGGGCTGAGAGTAAATAATTACCTCAAATTCTGGATTCCTAGTTCCTACATTCCTGCAATTTAAAGACTACTTTTGGGTAATCAGAAGTATTAAATTTTTGGATTTTACTTTTTTTCAGAATTATAATAGAACCAAAATTATGATTCCAAGTTCTGAATAAATTCCATAGTAGCATTCAGTTATTCTGTTTCTTGTTAGCAGATAGAAAATTGCACCTGTAAAGGTAAAAATTCACTGATGTATCTGACTTCTGCTGGGGTCATAAACCATTGGTAAATGCTAAACAATTTAGTGAGCCATTGCATTATTTTTTTCAGAATATGTGGTCTACAGCTAAAGAGAAAAGTGTCAGCATTCATATTTGAGCGACTTCCAACTACAGATTAAAAACCTCACTGTTTTTTACTTTTTTTTCTCCCACACAACTACCTCTTTGAAAGCATAAGCATCATTTAATGTCTGTGTTTTACTAATAATGGGTTTTGTGAAAACCAAAAATTGTCAAGGTAAAGAGTATGACCTCCTCCATTCTCTCTTTAGTCCTGTGTTGCAGCACTGTACCTCATTTGTTGCCCTATTGCACTTCACTGCAAAAGCTAATTACAGTTAAAATTAAACTCTATGGAGTGTGTCCTGCCACCTTTTAGCTGCTAGACACAAAGAGGCTGATTCCTGTGTACTCACCTCTTGTTTAGAAGATTCATGTTTATCTAATGTGAAGTCAATATTATTGTCCTGAAAAGAGTTAGAGTATTGCTAACAATCCATCAGGGACTGCTTCCTTACAGCACTGACGCTATGCTCTAGTGGCTCAGAAACCATTTAACAGTGCTAAGATTCTGATCTACCTTGGTGCATTAACATTCAAACCATCATTTATCTCTTCTTAAATGCTTAACAATAAAATAGTTCATCGTGTTTAACAGTCAGGTATTTTGTAAGTGGAAGGAAGGAGAGAATGAAATACCAATGGACGGAAGCAATGGAAAAATACAGAGAAACATGAACTGAACTCTCTAGATCTCCTTCTATGCAATTCACACCACTATATAATGTATAACATAGGTATCAGGAGGTCTGGGTGTGTCTGTATCACTTTAAGTATATAAATTTATTACTATGTTACCTTTATACTGGATGAGTTAGACCTCTAGAACACGACTTATTTTAGGATGAGTTGAAAACTTCTTTATTTGATCTTTTATGTCCATTGTCCCTAAGAGGAACATAGGCTGAGTAGATGTGGTTCCAGAATTGAAACTTTGTGGTGTCTAAGTTAGGGCAGGTGAATTGAAGTGAGGGTGTCTGCTGCTTGCTCTCGTATTGTGAGCATGGAAAAATCACGGAATTTTCTTTCTGTAAAATATAATCTGGTTTATCATTAGACTATCTTTGTAATATTCTATCAGTGACATCGATATTCTCCTCTCTAAACCATTTATGATATCCTGTATGTATGTAGTTACATATATATAGTGGCAAAAAAAAAAGTAGAGAGGGAAACAGTAACACATTGTGTACTGGAAGAAGATTTTTATGTTAATACTGATAGGGTTGTATGCAGAAGAAGAACTACAGAAATGTTTTCTGTGTTTTGTTGCACATAATAGAGCAAAGTGAGGCTGAAAGTTTAAGATCAGTTTCAAAGAATGAGTCTATGCTGCAGAGTTTCACAGAGTGCAGGAGGTACCTGTGCAGGGCCCAGGAGCTGGTTCATCCCATAGCACGGCACGGGGTCACTATGGCCTGATGGGGGGGCCATGTCTTGATCCACCCTTTCCATAACTTCTGTCACCTGCTGTGGCCACCAGTCCTTTGAAGAAATATTTGAAACACAGAGATATTCCTCTAGTGGTGACTAGCACAATTCTGCCTCTTTATACAATATCAGTTTTTCCACAACCACAGATGTTGTCCATTTGTGAGGGCAGCCTGTATTAAAAACTTACTTCAAGTAAAAAATGCAGATGTTTTAAAATTAACTCTGTGCAAATTTCTTATGAGTCCTGTCTTTGTGATACCATTTTGTTACTATATTTTTTGGGGGGGATGAGAGGAGGGTGATTGGTTGGTTAGTTTATAAACACTTTTTTTTCCCTTGCTGTCTGAGTTCCAGTATGAGAAACATAAGAAGCAATGAGGAAACAGGGCTTCATCTGTAATCTCATTCTCCCATTGTACCTCCTTCAAGATCATTAGAATTGTTCCTGCTGTACTGGAACTGGTTTGTGTGAGATTAGAGTCAGGCTTCACTGCTTTGTTTTAGACTGTCATTTTTTTTTAGAGATTTTAACTTTACACTGTTTATTTTTGCTGCCGCCCCATTTGTTTGTTCATCTTTCAACCTACTGTTTAAAAGATTTTACTAGAGCAGGACGAGAAAAAATTACAATGATCACATAAGCTGCTAATGTTCTGCTATGGAGCAAAAAGCAATATTATTTTTGGTAGCAAAAACTGTTATGGATAGAGAGATATTTTGTCTTTTTGCTGTTAGCATTGTATTAGTTTTTCTCTTAGTAGATAACAGTGTTGCATTTATTCTTTGATTTTAACAATGTCACATTCACACGACAAGGTCATTTAACCTGTGTTTGGTAGGCAAACACATAAAGCTGCAAGATAGCATGTAATGCAAACTATTTTCAAATTGGATCCGGGAATTAGAATGACAGAATGAGTGAACTCCAGATTTGAAGAGCAAACATTTAATGTGGCATGTTCAGCATTGGCCAACTTGATTAGATTAAATGCCATATTTCCATGCAAGGTGTAAATATTGAACTACAGCTCTACGCTGTAGATCAAAGCTGTTTGCTTGGCTGAGGTGATTAAATAAGGGTTAATAAATATAACCTCTGTTAAATCTTCTATAACCAAATTTATCTCTCAGCTTCACCTACCGTAGAATTAATAACTAAAGCTGGTAATTGTGAGCCAGAACATTTAGGCACAATATCTCTTGAGCAGAGTGTTTGATATTTGCTCAGAGCAAGAGCTGTAATTGACTGACAGTCACAGCAAATGAACTGGTTCTCATTTGCTCATCTGGACAGGGAAAGGGGCAAGGGTGATCTGACCATCTTGTTCTTGGTGTGCCAAAATGTGATATGGCAATTACCAGTTGTGTGCATCTTCTGCTGCAATGCATTGTGTGAAAAGGTTCGGGGCTTTGGCAGATACCCTGGCGTCTTTGACAAAATAGTACTTGCAGAAGGAGATTCCCACCTTTTCCAGAGCAGAAGACCCAATGAAAATTAGGGTGAGAGGAAGAGAGGAAAGGCAAAATGACTTTGTGCAACCCCACGGGAGTATGCATGGGGCAAGACACAATCCCACCTAGGACTAACAGACTGGGATTTTTTCTGTGATCGTGGAGCAAGTTTCAGTTGACAAATATGACTTAAATTATGCTGTGTATCCCACCAAATGATGGGTTTACCTCTTACTTGAAACCATTTGACCTTAACTGGAAAAGATGACTACATCTTTCTAAGGAAGTTCTGTTTTGAGGATTTTCTTATTCTTGAATTTTCACAATTTGTCTCATTTAGCAGACAATAGGCACCAATAGGCAGGAAGTGACAAAGCTGAAAAATTCATGTTCAGTGTCCCTGGCAACTTTTCTACTCTGTGCCCAGCTATCTTATTGTGGTGAGTTTGACCCTCTTTGTCTTCAATACATAAGATGAGATTTCTGGAATTTCTGTTACCTTTCAGCAGGCTTTAAAGGGATCTTTCTGTCTCTATTTTAGAGTTTGAAAAACTAATCATACTCTACCAATCTTGACAGAATTTATCATAAGACAAATAATGACATTAAAATGATGGATGGACTTTATCAGTGAAGATGATAAGCAAGTGCATACTAGGGCTGGCTGAGATAGGCAAAGATGGAGCATATACTGCATGGCAGCTCAGCCCCAGATTACAGGCTAAAAAAAAGATGAATTATACAGTGCTAACCAGCATGCCCAGAATTTTACAAAGTTTTTTCAGAATTTGCATTTCACTTCTTTGACTGGTGTCTGGCACTAACAAATTTTCTGAAAAATCACATGCAAGCTATTTTTCATCCTTGAGAAGGGGAAAAATAAAACAATCCAAGAAGATTTGTTTTATCCAAAAATCTTAAAAAACCCTTTCTTAAAGAAAGTCCTAAACCAGAAAAAACCCACAGAATATCAGACTCTTTTTTCACATGGTAGATATTCTGGCTTTACTTGGGAATGGTATTAGAACAATTATAATGACAAATAATTATTATGGTCTCCGATATAAACTATTGTATGGGAAAAGAAGTGTAACTGTGAGAAAAGTGAGTTCTTATTACATTCTGCTGCTGTTTTTGATGATTTTGAAGGCAGTGTTAGGGATAGGTTGCTTTGCTCTGTCATGTTGAGTTTAGGTTATAAACCCTACATTCCATGAGTAGAAACTAATTTATCGGGTTTTAGATAGGGAAAATATACTCCATGTCTTTCTTCTCCTTTCTTCATGAAACCCTATTTTGGAATACTCTTTGTGCACGTGCTGTGTAATTCAGCTATGACAAGCCTGGAAGGGAGAAAGGGAGAGATGAGGCACAAAGATTTAATGGCTCTGCAGGAACTCAGCAGCTTGTTAAGGCAGTGATGTGTAGCATGGGCAAGAAAAGGCAGCCAGGCACAGCACAAAGCATACACTGCAAAGCCAGGATTTTGATTGCAAAGATCTGGCATTCAAGATGTGACATTATTCCCAGAAAGACAAGCAATTACAACGTGAAAGACCTGCAACAAAAGCTTGATTTGCTGCAGCCAGGACAGCCTGTTTGGATTTTGACAAATGAACTGAGGAACATGGGCCTGAGCCTGCATGAGGAAAAGGACAGTGACACTGCAGGGATTCCTGGGACTGTGGTCCTGGAGCTGCAGGACTGCAAGAGGGCAGGAAGGAGCAAGTGGAAAGAACTAAGGGAACTAAGTTAAGGAAATGAATTCAAGGCAGCACACACAGCAACCAAGCCATGTGGCAGAATTGCTTGAGTGACAGACTGCCACCTCTGCAGTGGCAGGTGCAAGTTTAGTACTAACAGTACTTCTGATCCACCATAACTAAATCAGCAAATGTGACAAAAAGATCAGGAGTTGAAAAGATTTATATTAATATAGAAAGGGAGAGAATGGCCAAAAGAATACCTAACATAACTACAGTTCTTTAGGTTTTAGGAAGTTTTTCATAAGAATTTTTATCCTAAAAGAACAACTTGCAGAATGGCACAGTATTTCTTTATACATAAGAAGGAAATATCAAAGAAATAGGAAGAGGTAATATCTTTTCTTATGATTCTTTTAAGAAAGGAGGATAATGATTATATTTACAAAAGGGCTGTTTTCAGTGCACATAAATTCAAAGGACAGGATGGAAGTTTTAGCAATAGGGTCTGTGTTATTTTAATGGAATGCAAATGACTATTTTTAACGTGTGCACCTAATAATTCAGAGGGTGTTGTCTTTGATGAGGCTTTCAGGGCGATTTCACAGGAAAGGTGGAATGTTTCTGTCACATAGGAGAACTTCATCTGCACTTCATTCACTGAAAAATATAAAGATGAAAAACTATCCTTCAATCAAAGAAGGGAAGATAAAAGATTTAGATAATAACACTAAAGCTTGTGTGTTGCCAGAGAGACTGGATTCTTTATGAAAAAGATTGTAGTTAATTCCTCCAGGCACACACAGTTCATGTTTCTGGCAAGACAGCCAGACATACTGTGTGCATGAGTAAATGAAAATACAACTGGGTGTGGTACAGACACACACAGAGCCACACACAGACAAACATGAGTACTTGTGATAAACAGACCCTACAAATATCTGGTGTAACAATGTGATAATTTTAGCACATTTTTGCTAAATTCTGAGAGCAGTTCAAAGCTATCATAGAGGATTATCACAGAGTATTATCAGAGAGGACGGGGGCACTGGTGGATGAGAGGCTTGACATGAGCTGGCAATGTGTACTGGCAGTCCAGAAAGCCAAACACTCCCTGAGCTGCATCACAAGCAGTGTGACCAGCAGGTGAGGGAGAGTATTCTCCCCTCTACTCGCACTAGTGACACCCCACCTGGCATACTGTGTCCAGCTCTGGGGTCCTCAGCACAGGAAGGACCTTGTACAGCTGGAGTGAGTCCAGAGGAGACTATGAAGATCATTAGAGGGGTGGAGCCCCTCTCCTATGAGAGAAAGGTGAGAGAATTTGGATTTTTTAGCCTGGAGAAGAGAAGGTTTAGGGGTGACCTTATTACAGCCTTTCAGTACCTGGAGGGAGTCTACAGGAAAGTTGGGAAAGAACTTTTTGCAGAGATATGTAGAGACAGGACAAGGGGGAATGGCCATAAACTGAAAGACGGTAGGGTTAGATTAGACATAAAGAAGAAATTCTTTACTGTGAGGGTGGTGAGACACTGGAAGTGTTCCAGGCCAGACTGGGTGGGGTTTGAGCAACTTGGTCTAG
>VZTE01006387.1:204105-283179 GCA_013397775.1 Eulacestoma nigropectus | reverse complement strand
GGCACAGAGGGACAGTCTGTTATAAGAAAGATGGGACCAGATCTTTTAACAGGTCCTGTGGCACTAGAACAAGGGGTATTGGTTTTAAAATTGAAGAGGTTAGATTCAGATTAGATATAAACACTAATGTTTTGTGATGGAACAGGTTGCTTAGAGAGGTGGTAGAGGCTACATTTGCAGAAATATTCATGGTCAGGTTGGAGCAACTTGATCTAGTTGAAGATGTCCTTGGCCATTGCAGGAGAGTTGGACTAGATGACCTTTAAAAGTCCCTCCCAACCCAAATAGTTCTATGATGTTCAGAAGTTGACTCATAATAAATTTTGAGGAAAAAGTGGTCAGTACATGTACATGTAGGTCTGATATATACCCTCCTGTGAAACTTAAAGACAGTGATTAGTTTTCCGATAAAGATGTAGAGAAAACACAACCATGTTTCAGAGCAGAGGATGTCTCAGAGCAGAGACTGCAGCAGGTTGTGAAGCAGTGGCAGCATGGATCTCTTAGCAGGACCTTGGCAGAGGTGAGCTGTGCTAGTGTTACCGTGATTCTCAGGAGGATTTCTTGGTGCCTGCTTAGCTCCACATGGATCAGCACAAGGCTGCTGCCACTGTCTGGATTATTCGCTTGAGAGCTGAGCTGAGGGTGTGCCTCACTACTGATAGGCACACACTCAGAGAAGAGGTGCTGTCAGTGTACACAGGTAGACCTTCTTGGAACTTAAAGATGCTCTGGAAGGCAAATGCAAAGCTGTATGGAGCATAGCTGGCTCTGGGAAAATCATGCTCCAGTGTGTGCCTGCAGTAGGACACCATTTCCATAGCTCTGGTATATCTGGTTCCACGGCGGTCACAGCTTTACTGTCTCCTCTTGTTTCTTTCTGATATAATATGCACTTTACACTTTGAAATATTCACCACTAAGACAACACAGGCATCTCAGTTTAGGATAAAATGTGGTAAACTCCAGGATCATTTTGTAGATAAATCAAACTTTTCTGAGAAGCGTGTGTGCATAACAACTATTTAATGTTCTTTGAAATATATGATAAGGTTGTATTTTACTGTTGTTTTGATAGGGTTGGGGCTGCTAGTACATTTCTTTTCCATTGCTTTTCCCTTCTTCCTTAAGTAGCTGAATCCTATATTCTGTAAAATTTAGGCATATGTCTTCAATGAACACTGGCCTGCCTGCATATGAGACATCCGAGTCGGTGGCAGCTGGGAGAATATCAATGAGTGGTACCCTGTGCTATTATAATGCCAAAGCTAGAGTGGGGTGGAGAGGGTGCTTATATTCACAGTCTGTTTACAAGTGGAATGTATCACATTTTTAAAGTTTGTCCTTTCTACTGAAAGGTTTTTTTACCATTTTTCTATTTCAGAGATGAAGTCTCTGGCAAAGAGTAGTGTGAAACTTTAACCAACTTATTTTGAAAAATCATAGATGTCTAATTGTATCTTTAGTTCTTAATTACTTTAAATGCTTTAACTCAACCTATTGAGTCTTTTGTTGAAATAAAAAAATAGAAGCATATGCAGTTTCTTTCTCACATGGGATAACAATGGAAAAACTAGAGCATACTATGCCAGGAGAAGATGGTGTTATGGCATCGCATGTCCATGGCCATCAAAATTCTTGGTGCAGTCAGTGTTTATCACACTATGTCCGTGTATTGATGTGCTCTTAGGTACCATTCATGTGTGTAAATGGGGAGGAAAGAGCTGCATGTATTATTTCTACAGGGATCTAATAATCAACCATTTGCCTTATACTCAGCATTGAGGTTCTCATCCTGAGAATCGATTGCAGAACTCAGATATTGTGATTTGGATATTTTCTTTCAGGTATGGAGTGTCTGCATCACCGGTGATCTTAATACACTCAGCAGCTTAGTCAGAAATGAACCTAAGAAAAGACTAAATAAAAAACATGGCCCTTCCAGTGATCTTAGCTGTGCCGAAAGCAAGTAATGTCTCCCATTTAATGTGTCTTGTGCATTCAGTTAAAGCAGATGTGGAAACAGTTTACCTGACCTTGGCTGATATAGTGGCAAGAGTAACTGCAAGAGGGGAAAGAATTAAAAAAGCCAAGGACAATCTAAACTGCTTTTCAGGAGACAGTGCTGACAGCAACACAAAAAAAAATATTCCCTCCTAGAAGAAATCGATGATCTTGAAAATCATCACAGAAGATCTAATCTTGATTCCTTTTGGTATGCCTACAATTGGGAGACTGCTGATGCACTGGGGTTTCTGGGCAGTACACATTACTCTACAACCTGATTATTTGCCCTGTGCCTGAAAATTCCATGAAAAAACCAGGCTTATAAGAGTTCGTATTTTTCCACCTTGTTTTCTTAAATGAAAGGATGAAAAAAGTTGCACATTGGTACTTCTCCTTTCCTGTAGCTAGACCAATTTTGTTCTTCCCCACCCCTGAAAAAATTCAGCTGAGTTAGAAGACAGGTGAAAACATGCTGGGATGAAAAAAATGAACTCCACTTATGGAAAAGCCAAATAATGTCCTCTGTTTGCATAGTGGTTTGGATAGACTGGATTTAAGGAACAAAGGGATAATACACATTTTGTATTGCTAAGGATGAAGAATTTTTTTTTTCATTTTAGAAACAGGTGGTAACTATAAAAAATAGAGTGAACAGTCTCAAACTGATTTCTGAGACGTGTAAATAATTTTTATAAAAATCCTTCAGAGGGATTTTTTCACTCAATTGTATTATTACTCTCATATTTTCCAGTAACTTGAACCAGGAAACTTTATTTTAAATTATAATACTGTGTAAGAACGTGATATTTATGCTCAAAAATACTGTATATCTGTCCTCAAAATTAAACTGCTTATATTTAAGGAAAGAGTGTCTTAAGTTGTAGTATTTCTGCCTGGGATTCTTCCATATCAATGCCAGGTTTGCAGCACCTGTATTCTGTGAGTTACAGTATTCTGTATGGTGTTTTAACTTGGATATGAAGGAGACAAGCTCATCAACAGGGAAATGGTTATTGCAGTATGAGTAGGTAAATAATGGGAAAAGGAAGATAAGAGAGCTCCTTCTGACATCTTCCCTGGCCCTAATCACCTTGTCCTGATATTCTATTTGCTCTTTTTTCCTCCCAATTCTTACCTTCAGCAATTCATGAGGAAATTTTAGAAAACTATAATCTTCAGGCTGACAAAGGTACCTTCTAGAACTGACAGAGAGAGTATAAACACCTTTATGAGATTTATGGCATTTATGTGTTTTTCTCTCCTTTAGTAAAAAGAAAAAAGGAAAAAAAAAGTATTCTTTTTGTAGTGGTTAACACAGAATAAAATGAAACATCTGCCCAACTTTTTTCTGATTCCCTTTCTCCCCTCATTATAAAGATGTCCCTATATTAAGTCCTATCATCTGACTGTAAAAGACCCAAATGTATCCCCCTTGGCACCCACTGACAGACATCTTTGTATAATAGAAGAAGAGGAATAATTGGCAATCCTTTGATGATACTTGATTTTCCCTAATGGAATAGTTGTAGAATTCTTCAAGATGTCATTAATAATTGTCAGTATGGGAACTGTTACTGCCTGAAAAGCCCAGGAGCATTCAAAGATGTAATGGCAGCATGGGCAGCCCTTCCAGCATATTTTTCTTGTGCCAGGAACACTGCTGAATTAGCTGGAAAGGCATATGGACCTTTTTTTTTTAAGCATAAGCAATTGTTGTAACAAAATCTCAAACTGTGAAAAATTGCCATTGAAGTTAATCAAAGGATCTTACAGCAGTAAGACCTGAAGGATTTAACTTAGGAGCAATTTACGGTTTGAATCTGACTACATAAGATGACCTTGTAGTTTTGCAAAGGTTGTCTTTATAACCAAAATTGGCTGCTGCATTATAAAAATGCAGAAATAAGTGTTTGAGGAGTATATCTCAGAAACAGATTTGTATGGCAAAGAATTTTATTTAATTATACAATTAAAGACTAATCAGGGAAGAGATTTAATATATATCCAAAGCCAATTGGTCTGTATGTAGTCACAGTGACCTAGGGTCAAGAACCATCCTCTGAAGACATCAAGTTTTATTCCCAGTCAAGAAAGAGGTATTTTTGCAAAGTAAACTTTATTCAGCTTTAATTAAAAGCAAGAGTAATCTGCATGATACTTCTGAAATCCATGTTCACACAATTATGTGAGAAGTAATATAGTTGAATACCACATTTTACTTATGAAATGCGGAATAGTAAAACTTCTTTGGTGCAGATGCTATTCTGGTTTAGAAAGTAATGTCTGAGTGTGGGTGGTAATATTTATTATTTTCAGACATATAAATGCTCAGCAAAAAAAAAAAAAGTCACCTATGATCTTGAAATGACATTTAGTGACACTCTGAGCCATGAAAAGACTAATTATTTGAGACTATTAGACTAAAGGAAGATCCTTGTGACTAACTGAAACTTGGTATAGTTTGATGACATTGCCGTGTGGAAATATTTTATTTTGTCCACTTTAGATAGATAGATAGTGATACTTTTATTATCTATCAAGAGAGTGGAGCTTTATGGGTGTACGGATTTATGGAGCTTTATGGAGCAAACAAAATATGGCTCAAATGGCTTTTTACAGACAGTTGTCACAAATGTTTTCAGGAATCTTAATTATAAACCTGCAATAGTTAGTGCTGTAGATTGCATGATGATATTAATTGGTGCAGAGGGGTGGAGTGAAAGGAAATATTGGCAAGCAGTGTAGTGCCTCCTGATGTGCAGGTGCCTCTGTACAAAGGCACAGTGTGTGCTTAGCCTGCAGACGTCTGAGAAAGCTGTCTTTGCTATTGGCTACTTGTCCTGAAATTTCTCGTCTCCAAAGATAACGTTTACTTAACTGACACTTAACAGCACAACCTTAACTTTTGGAGACCACTTTTAAGACCAAATGGTGTGGTGAGGAAGAATAATAATAATACAGTTGTCAGCAGCTTCACTAGCTGTGAACTTCACTAGCTGAGTGCTTTGTACAAAAGCAAAGGAAATGAAATGACGTGTTCTGCTTTTGTTAAAAGAGAATAGAAAACCTGAATGATAGTGCCAAAAGCAACTTTCCCAAAGAAACTTACTTATTGGAAGCAGAAAAACCCCCAAAACCACCACCAACAAAAACCCACTCTAAAACTGCAAGCATGAGTGCTGCTGAAAGAAGCTAACACAGGTATTTCAGTGAGAGAGATTTCCTTCAGGAATCTCCATATCTCTGAAGCAGTGGTAGTTTAATGGATTGTCCATCCTATGTTTAGCCTGTTGTCAGTCAGAAAAAAGGGTAGGACAATATGAGGGGGAGTATGATGAGTAGTTACCCTGAGAGAATGAGTGATGTAGTTTCAGTATCAGAACATGTGTTGAAAATTTACAAAATAGTAAAACATGGGGAGATATTTTTTCTTATTGCCCAATCCATCTAATATATGATACAGCAGCTTGAGATTTTAAAATGAAAAACATTATTCAGACAAAGGAATTTTTGCAGTAAACATCCATCTTCAGCTCTGCCATGTATGTGTAATGTAGCCTTTGAGAGATGACTTAAGACTGTAAGCAGTGAATAGTGTCATCAGAGAGTGCAAAACTGTGGAGAAACTGAAGGCTGTGTCTGTGTTACAGGTAAGTCAATATACATTTAAACGGTATTGCTATAACTGCCTGAAGTCAATAACAAAGTATTACCAGAGTCTGGGTACGACAAGTGACATTTTTCAGCACTGAGCTCAAGAAGCTGACATATGAATAGAGATGAAAGGAGAAAAAAAGGAAATTCTGCTGTTCATCAAAAAACTGGAGAGCACATAAAACTGTCAGCTGTAGGAAGAACAAAATTGGCTGTTGCCTTCCTTTTTAGTTATTGCTGCTTAAGAGCCAGCAGACTAAATATTACCCACAGTCCATGAAAACACTAGTGGAGTTGTGTTATATTTAACATCTAGATTTGGTGTCTGGGATTGGGCTGTTTGTGGCTGACATGTTGAAATTCCTGACTAGTACAGAATCATTCCTCCAGGTGTGCATTGCTGACCATTTTGAAGGCCTCTTTCTAGTGAGATCTCCCAGTTATTCTTGATAGAAGAGCAAACATGTATAAAAGAATATTTTCTTTGCAATCCGTCTTATCTCATTATTTCAACTGGATCTGGAGATGTTTAAGACTTAAGGAATATAAAAAAAAAGGTACTAAATGTTAGTGAATGGAATGCATTGATGTGATGTTTTGACTCTGTCTGGATGCCAGGTGCCTTCCAAAGCCACCCAATCACTCCCCTCCTCAGCTGGACTGGGGAGATAAAAGATGACATTGTGGTTGAGATAAGGACAAGGAGGTCACTCACCAAGTACAAAAACAGACTCAGCTTGGCAAAACTAATTGCATTTATTTCCAATCAAATAAGACTAGGATACTGACAAATAAACACAAACCATAAAACACCTTCCACCCACTTCTTCCTTCTTCCTGGATTCAACTTAACTCCCAGTTTTTCTCTACCTCCTCTCTCCAAGTGGCACAGGGAGATGGGGTGTAGGGGCCATTGCCAGTTCATCAAACATCTGTGTTGTTGCTTCCTCCTCACACTCTTTCCCTGCTCCAGTGTGTGGTCCTTCTCACGGGAGACAGTCCCCCACAAATTTCTCCAACAGCAGTCCTTTTCAGAGGCTGCAGCTCTTGGTGAACTGCTCCAGTGAGAACATCTTTCCACAGGCTGCAGTTCTGCAGGAAAAGGCTGTTCCAGCATGGATCCCACACAGGATCACAAGTCCTGCCAGCAAACCTGCTCCTCCTCTTTCCATGGCTCCACAGGTCCTGCCAGGTGCCAGCTCCAGTGCCACAAGGTCACAGCTTCCTTTGGGCATCCACCTGCTCTGTGTAAGGTCCTCCACGCACTGCAGGGACACCTCCTGCCTCACCATGGTCTTCACCATGGGCTGCAGTGTGATCTTTGCTCTGGCCCCTGGAGCACCTCCTCTCCCTCCTTCTTCATTGACTTAAGTGTCTATAGAGCTGTTACTCTCACGTATTCTCTCTCCTTTCTGTGTTTGTTTTTGCACAGAGATTATTTTACCCTTCTTAAATACATTACCCCAGAGTCAATACCTCTGTTGCTGAGGGCTCAGCCTTGCCCAGCAGTGAGTCTGTCTTGCAGCCGGCTGCCACTGGTTTTATCAGACGTGGGTGAAGTTTCTGTCATCTTCTCACAAAAGAGAAGCCTTCCCAACTCCAAAAGCTTGCCACACAAATACAGTACAATTGGTGAAAGTGAATGCAGACATCCAAATGAACTGAGCCTTCCTCAATATGACTGGACAAAACTGATGATCTAGGGCTGCAATTGTCAAGTAAATGCTGAAGCTGATTCCTTTGTGATGGAATACCATAAGAGCATGGATGAGAAATTTGTTGTTATTTAATGAACCATCTGTTTCAAACAGATTACCCCAACAGGAGTTGAAAACTGTTCAGCCATTGTCTGTTCAGTTGTGCAATGTGTAGCACATGAGATCAAGACTGGTTATTTCAGTCCAGTTGCTGATGAACAGTTTGTTTGCATGATGAAATAACCACTGCTGTTCAGGGGTGTGGTATGCAAACTTAAGAGATGTACCCAGAGCTGTACGTTCTCCTGTGCATGATTGTTCTTGCTATTTAGAATGGCAAGGAAATAGAGGACCAGCTGACATGGTATCAGGGAATATTATTTTGTCACTTCACAAGTAAAACTGCTTCTGTGAAGAAATACAACTTCAGCTGGTGAGCGTGGGAGTCCAGATCTTATTTGAAGTTCTCAGAGATTCATGGTTAAACTCAAAAGCAAACTTTCAAACTATAAGTACTGTACAGATTCCCTCTTGTGTGTATAACTCTAGTGAGTTTTAGAATGCTATTGCTAAAAATCTTGCTACTATGTCAAATAGCTGATAAATCGGAAAAGAAGGAAAAAATACTGAGCCTTTCCCTGAACTTATAATGGCGAATGTCTCATTAGGGACAATACACAAATCCTTGCAAGACTTGCAGCATGGCAGTTCACTAATCTAGTCAACAACCTGTAATCAAAAGTGTAATTCCATTGACTTTACAGTGTTTGTCTCAGTGGAAGGCCTAACTAGGCATTTCACAGGAGCATGTGTGTTAAAATTAACACGAGCCTTAAACTTTAAAGGAAGCCAGGATTTGACATTCATTAAAAAGGAAAGTTAGGGTTTGAGGACTGAATTTCAGTATTAGATTCTGCTCCAAGAGATTATAAACACAGTGATTAGGCATTTGATTAAAGGTTTATACTGCCAGGGATTAATTGCTTTCCATTAGATTATACAGACAAAAGACCTTGCTTGGGACCATAACTTGAAGCAAAATGGCAGATTGCGTGTGCCTCTACACACAGAAGAAAAGAGAGATGTCTCAGTAAAAGAGTCTGTACTGTAGAGTTGCTGTCCTACACAGAGTCTGCGTGTAGCAACTATAAAAAGCTCTGAACTTTGATATCTGACTCTGATGCTATGAAGTCTCATTCACTTTATTGCTTGCTGCACAATGCCAGTCACACTTGAGATCTCTTTCCTGCTGGCGTGAGGTGATTTTATCTAGTTGTTCCTTTGGGTTTTTTTCTTATTTTTCAATTATCAAAATGACAAGTGACTTAGTGTTTAGTTTAATGTTATCTGCCATAGGTAAACATTACTTGATGGATTCAGTCTCTTACTAGCAAAAGCTAGTAAGAGAAAAAAGGCGCTGAGGAAACCAAACACAAGGAATCCCCTTTAAAGGGGTATGATATAGACTGTGTTTTCATGGAATTCTTTTTGCTCCCTCCTGTTATTTCTGTGAAGCTCTTACATCTACTTGAAAAATCTCATCCAACTGAGCTTGCTTTTAGTTGACAAGACTAACACGTTGTGACACACAAGCAAGGTTTCTTGCACTTAGAATTATTGTTTTGTTTGAAGGAAGATCAGAGCTTTCACATTTCAGCTGCAACTGTGAACACATATAAAAAGTATTTGTCTATGGCAGCAACAAGCATAAAGTTTGGCAGCAGATGATATGTAGTTGGAGATTCTGCTATTTGCACACTTTTTTATCCTGGAAGTGTAACACATCTTTTTTCATTTTCTTAAAATCACTACTTTGCTAAGCTGGAATTTGATGAGGGTTTTTTAAGGGAGCCTGGTTTCATATAGAATTAACTGTCTTGCTCCATAATAATGATCATCATATGTCTGAGATCATACTCTGATGGCCTATTTATCTTTTCTTCAATTTCTTCAACTATTGAGCTTGCATAAAATAACTAGCCTATATGTTTGCTCCAGTATTGCAGTCTGGGAGGATAAGAGAAGACAAAAAATTAATACATTAATAAGATACATGGATTATAAAATATCCCTACCACCTATTAAGAGTAGAAATGAGAATTTTGCTGTTTATATTTAAAAGGATTGTTTACTGGTACGATCCCTGCCAATTGCTGTGTTGCAGGTATCACTGGCACGGTACTTAGCACCTGAAGACTGCACAGAAATAGCTCTTTTTTCTGTCGTGTAAAAACAGTAGAAACATTGGTTTGGTTCTGTGAGATTATTTCTGTGGTTTGCCTTATGTGGTAACTGCCCTTCAGTCTCTGACAATTGTGTGCCTTTTTCTCAAAAGCTGGGCAGAGGCAAACATTTGTTGCAGGAACTGAGGGAAAACATCCTTTTGGTTCCCAGTGTGTTTGAGGACGATAGTAGAGAGATCATATCACCTCTATAATCTGTACTCTCACCTAATCAGACAGCTTTGGAAAGAGGGCTGAACACAGACAAAGGAAGCACAACTTGTAACTTCTCCTGCATTTTCCACCTGGAAATGTACTTTTTATTTTTGTCATCTTTGGTTCCATATAATCAACAGAGCCTTCCTGAGCTCACCCTAAGCCAACCAAGTGGCTCCTCAGAGCTATAGGACATTCTCATATCATGCTAAAGAAGTAAAGTTTCCAGCTTCTGTGTTAGAGTAGAAACCCTGATTTAAAACCGACTTATTTGTGAGATACTACTGAAACCTGGTGTCTGAGGCACTGTTGCAGAATGAAAAGTCATGGGCAAACTTTAAATTAAAGATCAAGTTCTAAATCTAAGCTTACCTTTGGAGGAAACAGCATGTTATGTAAATAGCATCAAGATTAACCTGATCCATATGCCCAAAGAAACCAAAAAAAGCTCACTTTATCTGTATTGGCATAAATTTGCCATGTTATCTATTCTGTCTATAAAAACTGATCCTAAGCAAATAGACATATGCATATTAATCTGGATTGCAGTTTGCTTGAACAGCAAAAGATAATATTTTAAAAGTTCATCACATTTTGCCTTATGCCAATGAAGACTAATTTTAGTATAGCCAGGACACTTGCCAAATGTGCTACTCAAGGAAAATGAAGAAATGTTTTAGTTGCCTTTTGCTTGCCTGTTATATGGGTTTTGTTTGGTTTGACTAAATACAAGTTGTAGACTTGAAATGCGTGGTATTTATGGTCACAGCAAAAGCTTCTCTTAAAGCACTTGGTAGTCCAGCCACATATTTTTCTTTTGAAGAAAAGTGTCCTTTTCCAAACCCAATGCCCTTTGCCATGGGCAAAACAATTAATACATTAACATTTGCTAATAGCTTAGTTGATATTTCAGTCCAGTGTTTATACACTCTGATATAACCTCTTCAGTTTCTCCAGCCTTCTGTGTTGTTTTTCACATTTCTCAGCCTGAATCAGTGCAAAAGTCATCTTAACCCCAATGGTTCTGTAGCAGCACCAAAGTTACTACCAAAAGTGCTTAACACTGCATTCCCAAAATTTGCTGTTGAACATTTGATAAAGGCAAGCATTAGACAAAACCACTTTTTAAAAATGAATAAGCAAATCATATTTTCTATTGAGATACTTAAGTGAATCCCCTGCTTGGACTTTAGCTTTATTACCACTTATGGAGAATATATGGCTTTTATTTTTTAGTTGGAAAGATGTGCTGGATTAATGACAAACTGCACTAAGAGTTTCACATTGACTTTGGACTGTTCCTGAGTTATCAGGGTTCTTGTCTAAGGAAAACAAATACTTTGTTAAAAGGATTTGAAAAGTTATTTCAAAACAAAATCACAGCACTGTTTTGTGACCAAAACCACATTCATCTCATTAAGTTAATAAATCTCTAAGTCAACACACTCTTTTCTAGATTAAATTTTATTTGTTGGAACCAATTTTTCTCTAAGTATTTTAAGAAATACCAACAAAAGATTGCAGATGTTCATATTGTGAACAGCTCACTGGAAAAAAAAAGTATCCCTATGTTATTTAAGTATTACTTCCCTGTGGTGGAAGCCAATAAAACTAGTAAGATGTCTGTAGCAGAAGAAACCTCACTCAGAGGCTTAAAAGTCTACACATCAGAAAGTACACGGAGCTCCGTGTTCCTTAGTGGACTGTATTGCTCTGACACAGCAAAGTTGTCTGACAGTCTAGATCTGTATCACTTTACTCACCTGCAGAAACCAAGCTGCAACACATATTGAGTTTCCTAGGCTAGCCACAGCAAAAAAATGTTAGCTTCTGTTTGTGTGTAAATTATTGAAGCTATTCTAATTGTCAGACACTGTGTACTTTTGGAAGCAATTTTCCTGTAGATCAGAGCAAGTTTTCTTGTTTCCTAGGGTACTGGCATATTTTAATATAGTTTTCAGATAGCCAAAGGGATCATTCTCCTGAGCTGGGAAACAGAAGAGTTGCACCTGCTTGAGAATCAAAACCATGAGCTGGAAGGCTTGGGTATGCCCTGATATTGTTGATTTTTCTGAAGGCTCTGAAAAGTCCTGATGTACATTAGACAATAGGTGTCAAAAACTTTTTCTGCCCCCATTAACTGCTACTGAAATTACAAAAAGCCAAATAAAAGCCAGCCTCTGCTTTTGACTGACAAGGAGCTGTCAACCTCCTGAAGTTGTCTGTGTTATGAGGATGTACCTGGGCAGCCTCAGGGGCTGCTTACTTGGTGCTGGCAGTGCTTCCCAGAGGGATAAGCTAGAGGGTGCAGTCTATAGAAAAGCTGTGGTAAAGAAAAATACAGTCTGCTGAAGATGTGATGCAGAGCCTCACAATGTAGCTCTTTTGTATCCAAATGTTTGTAGTATTTCTGTCATAAGTTCCACATGGAAAACCTTCTGCAGATGTTATTTTGCAGTTTACGGTGCATGAGATGGGAATGTCTTCCCCATGTTGGTCATATGGTCTAGTGGTCTGAATCTAGTGACCTTCTCCTCCATACCCTAAAAACTCACAGTGGTGACTGGGATTGAAGAAGACTGGAAAATAGGCATCAAGCTCCTGACTTATTCTCCCAGCGCATGCTGCCCATCTTGTTTAATAGACAGCAGTAGAGTGTTATTGATCAAGAATAACACATTCTTCCCCTAGATGCAGGAGAGGAAATACATTATCTGGAGAAAGAACAATTTAAAACAGCTCAGTTTCACTGGTGTTGTATTTGTGGGATGCCAAAAAGAGGGGATGCAGAGCTAGACATGATTTCTGTGCTTGTGGTGGGATCTTGTGTTAGTCTTCTAATCCTTTGAGGTCAGAGATGTAGCTTTTAATGACAGCAGGAAAAGTCTGGCCAATAGGTCTCCTTTTCTAGCTTTTGGGTTAGGGTTAATTAGCTCTTGATAATAAAAATTAGGTAAGAATTTTAAAGAGTTGCCTATTTGAACTACTGGTTATTTCTTTTAAAAATTCCCTAGTTAGTTTTTTCCTAGCTGAGAGAGGATGTTCCTGTGAATTGTCAGTACAGTGTTTTGTTTCTCATTCCTTCTCTCCTTCAAGAGTGAAATGTGTCCCATTTATTGATTCATTCTTCATTAACCTGTTACCAAAAAAAAAGCTCTGAAATAGTTTTTTTAGTTTTTCCTTTTAAGTTAAAGATTCTTTTAAATAGGTTCAGCTTTGTTTAAGGATCTGCAAACTGTAAAAGAATAACACTTTTCAGTGTCATCTGTGTACTAGTGGATGGGCATTTCTTAAAGAATCAGTTTAAAAATAATACACAGGGGAAATCCATCTAAGATATACTGTGTATTCCAGCTGGTAAAAATGGGCCTAGAAAAAGTGATTCATCCTTTTAACACACTGTGTAACTAGCCAGGTTATATTTTACTGGTATTCTAGTCCTAGGAAAATGCTGTGATGATTCCATAGTACTAACCTGCTGAACTTAAATTGACTCCCAAGATTTAGCTGGATGAGTGAAACACGAACATTAAAGTTAAGCAGATGCCTGTATAAAGAGTGACCTAATTATGCTGGATGCTGTTCTTCTCTTAGAGCAAACTGTTTCCAGCTTTTCAGCCTAACCAGTGAAAAGGATGAGTTGTCTTTGATCAGCCTAGTGTTTGTATATGTAGGCAAATCTAGATCATATGCAGTTAAGCATGTTGCTGCTTTCCCAAATCCAGACTTTAATGCAAAAACATTACCTACTTGAGAACCCTAGGAAAAGCTTGAGAAGTCAATAGAAGATCCTGGAAGTGCAGTGTTATAGAGTGAACCTTTAAAAAGCATTGATAAATTGCATTGTATTGTTTGCAGCACTAGCAAAACCTTAAAAAAACCCTTAAATTATTATTCTTTCATTATCTTCATTTACTTTTTTCAAAAACTGAGTCAGTTCTTAGACCTCATAATTTATTATTCAATTTATAAAAATCTATCTTGTGGTCCTCTCTTTTTTTTTTAGTATAGGATTAGAGTCACTGCTTAGTAGCAGAATAGAAGCAGGTTGGTTTTGTTTGGTTTTCAGTTATGTGATGTTCCTCCCCTGATCAGGAAGGTAAAAAATTAATCCTTGAAAGATCTTTTTCTATCTTTTTTCACTGGAGGTTTTGTGAGTGCCTGGTTTATTTTGCTTTGCTGCTCTGTCTAGCCTTTCCTGTAGCTCAGTTGGGTTTTAGTCCCTAAAGGGCAAAGAATCCCCTTCTTGAGACTAAATTCAGCAGTTCACTGAGTGGTATTCTCCCTTAGAAGAGAAAGTTTCTAAAAGCTAAACCTATATAGAGAACTTTGACTGCTCCTTGTGACCACAGACTTCATCATATATGCTATGATTCCAGGAAGAATGAAATGGAAGGCAGGTTCCTAATGTGATAGTTTTTAATTATTTACAATGCTGAGTGTTTTTAATGGGACTTAATGTACCTCTGTTCCAGGTCATTTCTCCATGTCTTCCCTTCAAAACTCAACAAATAGTGGAGTTGTGGCATTGTTCAGCACTAATACTCCTTCTTCCAGCTGTTAAACACTGATGATACTTAATTGGAAGATGTGATGGATATTCAGACTTGACACCTTTTAGTTTCCTTTTTTTTTTTAAGTTTTGTTGCCCAATTGGAAATCTATGATTTTACATGTCTCTGCAATGCTAACAAGCTTGAAAAGTAAAATCATACTTAATCATCTAGTAATGACATAGAACTTGGAAAATGAAGAGCACAGCTGTTGTATATTTTACTCTGGCTTCAGCTGAATATACAATTCCATCCAAAGTGTCAGCCCTAATTTGCAAAGGGTGTTGCTCTGCTTTTCAGGGCTCTATAGACAAAAAGAAATATTCTCCCATTTCTCAAATTCATATGTATCCCTCTCATTTAGATTCTTTTTTTTCTATTTTTTTAATGCTCAAAGCCCTATAAGGAGAGGAGCAGTATCAACCTCTTAGAAATGAGGAAATTGAGGCACAGAGCATGGTAGAGACCAGTAATATCTAGCAGGGTATGTACACAGCTACAGGTGGACCAAGGTTTCCAAAGTCCCATGAAAGTGATCTCAGTAGTGAACCAGTCTGGGAATTCTTCTTAGGAAGAACATTCCAGGTTATCTAGTTTATTCCTATGCCTGCATTAGATTCAGCTGGTTTCTTGAAGTATTATTTACATGTGGATGTTTCATAGTACCTTTGCTTACAGGAAATGATAACTTAGGACTTGATATGGTGTGTTCTGCCAGTTTGGGACAAACATGAATTCATGCAAATATCTATGGAGAAAGCATATTAAGGAAAAAAAAAAAAGAAAGGGATCTTAATGTGTTTTCCCATGTGGAAATTAGCCCGTTCCCCATGCTGCTGCACAGTATACTTCTTGTCTTTGTATTGCATGACATTAAATGTTGTTTCTTTTCCCTGACTCACTGATAACTTGGGGAGGGCAATTACAGTAATATATTTACATTTTTAGATAACTATAAAAGTGTGTCAAACACAAATATTTCACCTGATTGTTAATGTTTCAAACAGTAGAGAGTGCAGAACAGTCCTGACAAGAAATCTGTGTGGCTAATGTGAGATGAGATTTATGGATTTGTGAAAATAAATAAATAAATTTCAACAGAGCAAAACACATCAATAATTAAAAACAAATACTAGAACATAACTCAGGAGGTGTCACCATATTCAGCTAGTGCGACTCATGCAATAAGCACCCCTTATTGCATGAGTCGCACTAGCTGAATATTATTCTGACCCACACTCAGCTGGCTCTGAGTGTGGGTCAGAAATGTCTGCTGTTTTGAGCATGTCCTCACTTTTGTATATCCCCGTATGGCCACTTCTAAGTCCAGCAACAGGAAATATTCCTCATTCCTTGCAACAAAAGCAGCACAAGTTTGAATTTCCCTTCACAAAAGTCAATTATCAAATAATATAAATACAAATCTGGGAAGAGAATAAATCGAGCCCAGAGCAAGCAAGCTTATCTTTACAGCCAAACTTCAGGCACTAGGATGCTCAACAGGCTATTATTTTGTACTAGAATATTTGGGAAGCACAACAGCCAACCTGAAACGCAAGTGACTTATTCTCTTTTAAGACTATTGTTTGGATAAGGAAATTTTCTCCTTGTGCAAATGCTAATGCCTGCATGCTTGAGTTTTGTACCCGATTGACAAGGGTGATGCTTTCAAAGTATTATCATTCCTTGGTGTATTTTCTACATGTTAATTGAGCACTGGTAAAAAGGAGAAAAATCCGTGTACAGTACAGAATTGTTATTTTGACTAGGTCTAAGCCTATAATTTTTCAGCTGTGTCTCTGCAGTACTTTCAAACACATTAACAGCCTTGTGGGGGAATACAAGCCTGTAGTCTAAAATTTTAGTTCTTTTGAGATATTTTGCTAAAAATGGACATTGAGCTACTATGAAGCAAAACCAGTAATTGAATGGACAACACTTCTTTAAACTAAAGAGGTTGTGTCAGTATTCTAATTATTGTGGGCAAAACTGATTAACTTAGTCTCATACCCTGGACACGTATTTATGCAAATTGCAATAAAAGGAGAAAGGAATCCTTTCTCTGCAATGAACTCATCAGTGCAGGGAAGCTCTCAGTAGTGGATTAGTCTGGAAAAATTAGGAGTCAGACTTGGCTATATTCCTTAATGGAAATATAATCAGCAATACATCTTGATGAAATGTGCACTGCCATCACATAATACCCACTTGGAGGTGAGGTAAGGGCTGGAGGCAGTAGTCCAAAATCATTAACATCCCCCAGGGTGAATATAATAGGATGATAAATGCTCACTGGGATTCATTTCAGTTTTCAAATGATTTTGAAAGTAGAACAGAAAGTCAGTAATTTTATATCAATTTAGTCAGCCCATACTTTAATTCAGTAATGAAAGACTTTATGTCCATCCAACCTCAGTGTATTTGTAATGCCTGAGTTAGGTGTTGGCATTATTTTTGTTAGCTCAGTTTCACAAAGGAAGGTGGCAGGGTGGGAATCCTTCCTGTGTACATCTTGATTCATTCTTCCATAGCACAGTATCAATTGACTGAGTTTCTTTAATGGAACAGAATGGAAAGGCCCGATCTCTGGACAGATATTTGTGTCAATAGACTTGCCCTGACAGCATCCTTTCTTTTTATTTCTGCCAGGAGTGATTGGGGCTGGGATGGATCAGAAACAAACGCTCATCTTGGATATTTTAAAACTCTTTAGAGAATGAAAAAAATGACTTGACTATTTTGGTTTCTGTATGAGGAGGAGTGCTTTAGCAACTGGTTTTTCAATGAAAAGAAAATAATTATGCAAGATATTTGGAGGTGGTATAGATTTTGGAGAATCTTTGTCCTTTAATTTATCTACTCTCACTACAGCAATAGGCACTTTGTGGATGACAGCAGAACAAACACTTGATTTTAGTTGGATCTCTAAAGTGTCATTAATCCCAAAGGATTAAGTTTTCTAGAATATAAACGATATAGGTCATAATATAGAGAACAATATAATTGTGCCATTTGATTTTAAACCTTCATACTTCTTAAATTATCCTTCCCATTTTAAGGGATATGAAAGCAGAAATAGTACTGCTTCTCTGCTTCTGAATGGATATAAGAAAATTGTATTGCTTTGTCTTGGGCTTTGAGAAAGATATTAAAAAGAAAATTACCTTCTCATGAGCTGTCTTGCTAATAAATCGGAGTTTGATATCTACATTATTCATAACTGAAAAAAATGGGGCATTTTTGAACTCTGCTTATTAAAAATATCTGCTGCAAATGGATCCAAATTGACAAATATTTATGTGTATACAATTAGTCCCTTATATTTCACCTTTCTTTCATTGCCATATTTATTGAGGAGTTTCGTTCTGCTGGGCAAGTGCATCATGGACTTAGCAGTGTCTCAGCACACCTGAATCCTTATAAGAGCAGATGTATCTAGCACCCTGTTAGTAAAATAGCAGCAAACAATTATCCCTTAAAAGAGGGACTTCTTACCTTTGACTGAGAACAAAATAGGGAAGCCACTCAAAATAAGACATGTAGGGGAGATGGCACTTGTACTACTCTGACATGGTGTGCCTTGGTGACCACCTTACCGATTAGCTCCGGTGGTCAGCGGCCGGCCCTTCTCTCCGCACGGGAGAAGCTGGTGGATCCGTTCGCGATGCAGGAGGGTTGGTGAGGTCCGTGAAAGGGCTCGCCCAGCCCAGCGATGTTAAAGGCGCAGGAGGAGATGAAGAGATCAGGAGGGACTCTTTGCAGGGTGAACAGAGAGAGCTTATTGGGGTGCGAGGGTCCAGGCGTCAGGGAGCGAGGGGTGCAAAGAGTGAAAAATGAGGGCTTGACATGGGGGTTTTATACTCCTACAAAATGGGAGGAGTAAACTGCAAAGGACCAACTGATACAGGGCAAAGGGGTTGTACATAGGCAGGGAAACATACAATGAACCAATGAGATACAGGGTAGGCGGGGAGGGATAACTGAGAGCCGATGGGATATCGAGGGACAAAGAACTTTCTAGAACTTAACCATAAACGAGGGAAGAAGGGAGGAGAAAGCGGGAGCCAATGGTTGGGGATGGATCTCCGTATTCAGGCAAGGGCTTCTGGGCCCTCACCATAATCTTGAGGCTCCTGGCCTTCGGCCATGTCCCACCATTTGATCTGCTTGGGTACGTGGCTTGCTGGGTGTTGGCATACCGAACACACCACAACACAACTCGCTACCTCTTTAGTTTACTGCCACTCTGAAGACAGTAAAAGAAGAACAGTAATATTGCTGGTGCATAATATTTGTATCTTACTGCTACTAAAATAGTGTCCTCCAATCAAAATTTAGGCACAACCATTCCCACAAACTCAAATTCTCTCTGAATGGTTTTCTCGTGCATCTGGAATATATTCAGCTTTTAACAGAAATTGAGGAATCCTTTAGCATCCGGCTAGGTGTGGTATGAACTAGAACTCTAGAGAGAAACAGTAATGAAATCTTTTTGTATTCAGAGTGGGCATCAAGTGTTCACTCCTAATATCTCTCATTATGGTATTGGAGATAAATGCTAATAATGAGATAGGTTAGAAGCAAACAAGTGGGTTGAATCTAGTAGCTTCCTAGAAGAATACTTAAGCTTTTTTTTATTTGGATACTTGGTGGATAAATGAGAATCCTTCTTACTGTTATATGTTTGTGTTGCTCACGTAGCGAAATGTTTTGCAGACTGTCAGGGAGTGGACAACGCTGCATGGTCTGGAAAAAGATCAGTGAACTGCAGGCAGTGTGCCAGGCAGGCACAAAAACATCAGCGTCTGAGGCATGAAGAATAAAGGCATGTGGTATATCTCATCTGTAGGAAAGGCAAATCTTGCTGGTAGAAAAATCCACAAAGACAAACATTACCTGAAAGGCCACTATGCTGCACCCTAGCTGACTTCAGTTCACCTAAAATATATAAATACCTGAGTTAGTTCTGGAGTCCGAGAGCTGAGCCCAAGTAGCACAAGGATGAATAATCTGAGTGGTAAATCCAAGTGTGCTGCGTGTTTCTTTTGTTTGCATTGCAATTGTTGCTCTTTCTGCTGACATTGTTGGCAGGGTGGTTCTGCTTTTGTAACTTTTGTACTCACCTCTTGAGCTTCCAGAGATGTGAGGGGAAAATGATTGCAGAATAAAATGTATTATTATTCCTTCATGAGGAAGGAATTTTCTTGGTTAGATATGTCTCTGCTAAAGCCTTTCAGGAGAAACCTACTGATGAGATTCAGGATACTAGCTGGCATCCATTTCAAAGTATTTGCTTAGGCCCTGGGTCCTGCTATATGACATCCTTTAGTATGGCTACACTGGTTTCTCAACAACTGGACTAAATACTTGTCTGTGATATGTCAGAGGTACCTGACAGACTGCCACTGCTAAATTAATTGAGGCAGGTACCTACAATGGCCATTCTTTCTGTTCAATGATACAGGGAATGTGTTATCCCTAACTGAGAAAAATGTCAGACCTGTGGGAGAAGCAGAATCAATTGCCTACAGATAACCTATCTTTCATTAAAGAAACTGTGACAGGAATTTGGTCTCCCTTCAGAGTTATCCTAGAGACAATCCTCTGGGAGGACTAATTGTGTGTAGATGCAATGGACTATGAATAATTCCTTTTTTAGAAGGGTAGATGAGTTGTAAGTGTAGTATTAAGCCAGCCTTTGTGCTTGCAAAGGACAAAACTAGCCTCCTCCTTCTCACTTTTCCCAAATTTGGGATATCCAGAATCATAATTCAAATTTTAGAGAGATATCGGTGCTTATGGTGATAGTATTTCATTAATCACTGCAAGAGCATAAAAATGGTGTGAGGTTGTCTATGATCTGCCTCTGAAGGCAAGAGTAACTTAGGTTCTTGTTAATAGGTTACTTGGGGTGGATTAGAATGAAATGACACTGAGTGACTGGTGGTCTTAAATATGTATATGTGATGGTTGGAAAGGAAAGGAGGTATGTAGCTGTTTTGTTATTATCTATAGAAGAATAGTAAAATCAAAGCATAAAAATAACACTTCAGAAAGTTTGTAAGGAAAAGAAAGAAAAAGAAAGGATAAGAGTAGATAGTGGAGAGGATATCACCACTGTGGATCCAGTGACAAGATTTGGTGGTTGCAATTTTGATGCCTGTTGGTTGAAGAGATGCTCACAGTCTTTATCTGTCAGGGGTGGGAGAAGCCCATGAAACACAAAGTTCAGTGGGTTAATATACACTTAGTTTTACATGGGAACACCCAGCTACCTCCCCTGGGGGGGAAGTTTTACACTTCTGTTTCCTGATGCAACACTGTGGATCATGTGGAATGCTCTGGTGGAAGGACCCAGAAATTAGTCTGGGGGAACTTTGGGGGTCTTTGATGGTTTATGACCCCTTCTAAGGCATGAGAGCTGCCTCATGGAGCCAGTTATGCTCCATCAGAAGGGATGACTACCTTCAGGCGTAAGTGTGAATGTCCTGGTACTTCCCCGGGGGAAGTGTTACACCCAAGCCAGGTGTGTAAGGGAGGACATTGGTATGATAAAAACCATTATCCGACCTAGCAGGATCTGCCTTTTACTCTTCCATTATCTGGCTCAGCTTGTTGCTAAGCAAAAGTTGGTTTGTTGAGGCCGTTCTCTGGTGAGGAATGTTCACCTCCTCTGTCTTGCGCAGATCAGAGGTTTTGACACCACACATAAAAAACTCTCCTCCACCTCCTCATTTGGGGGGTGCAAGCCTGCCCTCAGTAAAGCACCCACTGATTTAGCAGATGGCTGAATTTTTGAGTCCTTAACCATTAACATTTCAGTGTCTCTCAGAGGTTTACTCATGACAAGAGACTATAATAAAGAATTGTTGGATAGCTACCAAGTACAGAAGTGGCTGATGTGATTTACTGCTTTTTCAAGTGATTTAGATTACAGAAGTTTGAGAAAGGCATTTTTGCTGCTGTTCTCTAGTTAGAAAAACTCTTTCAAGTTCTCCTTTATTAAAATAAATAAATTCTGAAGAAGAAATAGCTTAATATATCCTTACGAGTGTTTGACAGTTCTATGCTGATTTTCTCATAATGGCATTTTGCAGCTGTAGCTTTATGAAGCTGGAGATGAGAGCTGGGAGAACTGTGCTGAGGGTCAGGCTATAGAAAATTAAGAGAATGGGATCTTAAAGTAAAACTTCCCTAGGCAGGTTTCAGGTATGAAAATGCTTGTTAGCCTAGACCTTAGTATGGGAAAAAGAGAGAAAGTTTTCTTTCAACCAGAACCACTCTGGTTTGTACCTCTCCAGCCTCATGGAATGCAGAAAAAAAGAACGATTACATCAATTTTAGATGGCATCTTAGACAGCAATGGGAATTAATTTTTTGGCTGTTCTGGTTTTAATGGTGACTTTTTAAAACTGAAGATGAGCTATTACTCCAACAAGGCAGTCCATTTCATGGAAGGGCATTGAGGAACGTTCAATGGTTCTGGAAGTTCAAACTTCTGGATTGCTAAAACCTGTATCATGAGTGCTATTGTAATTTTAATTTTTGAACCAGGCAAGATACCAAGGACTGCTGTCTGCTTTTTCCACAGAGTTTAGGCTGAATTTGAATTTTTCCAAGTTCAAAACACCAAGAATTTTAATTAGAGACTCTTAATTTCTCCCTCACTGGTCTTCCTTAATTTCTTAGCTTTAAAAGGTAGAGGGATTTAAGGATATATTTTTTATTATTATTATTGTTATTATTATTATTATTATTTATTGGTTCTGTTAAACGTAGAAGTAAACATTCAAAGACCTGTGTTTACAGATGCAGTGCTGAATTATCACTCAGAGTAAGGAAGACAGCTGAATTCCATACATACATTGCTATCAATTTTTGAATATTGAGGATTAATTTACTGCCACTTGCCTTTATGTTTTAGTCAAGCACTCTTTTTTTATATAATAGACTGAAGTGTCGTTCTTAAAACAAGAAGCTGTGGAAAAGAGAAAAATGTCTCTCAGATTAAGAGGAGAAAAGAGGTATGTGTCACCTCCAACTCACACTCCTGCAGCTCTTCTGTAGTCATGGCCAGGAGTCTAAAATAGAAAAATGGCAACTCAAGAAGAACAAAATTTTGCCGTGATGACTCCCCCAAGGATTGTTTGAGCTTTAAGTCAGGGTAAAGAACACTGATTCAAATGCAAGATGCCAAATCTCTCTCCCTTTGTTGTATATTTCTCCTCTGAGGTTGCTCTTGCTCCTGGTTTTTGTAAGTGTGCTGCATTTCTTAGTAAAACTGGGGATAAAGACAAAAATAAAAGTGGAAGAGCAATGGTATTTTATGTTAAGGACCAAATTTTGAAGGGAGAATGTAGCTGAGAATGAAAATGTGGGGAGCTGGAGCTCATTTCACCCCCTGTAAAACACCTTCTGCAAGGTAATGACAAAAATGTTTTTAACTCCCAGGATGAGGCTGTAAGTCAGCTAAACCCTCCTGTTCTGATCTAATAGATCCATCATAATCTTTGGCTGTGAGCCAGCCATTCCACACAGATGGTGGTCTTTCTGCAAGGCCCAAATTTTTCTTTCTTTAGCAGCTGGGTGCAGCTTGCCAGGCCATAGTAACATGGTGTGAGCAAGGGGCCAGTGTGATGATGCAGAACAAATGAGTCCATCAGACTGTTTTGTTTATTTGCTTCAGTTTTTTTCCAAAGGACAGTCACTTTAAAATGTGTTCCATTTCCAGTTATGTGGCCTAAAAGATTGAAGCCATGTAATCAAAATATTATCTTAATTACACTAATTACAGACCCTTATACTGAGAGAAATCTCAGGATATTTCTAATGTGAGCAGCTAATTAAGGTTTAGTAGAATAATGACAGCTTAATTGCTTATGTTTGTGTGGAGGTATCAATTTAGAAAAAAACTTGTATGTAACCTGCTATACTATGGTAAAAGTAGTCATATTCTTAAGTGCACTTAAGATAAAATTATAGGTTTTAAATCGGTTTATTGTCATCAGCCATCAAGGGAAGTATCTTAACTTATGGTTTTTTATTGAGAACTATGTTTGGTATAGTGTGCTTCTAGATCAATATGAGGTACTTGATTTGTAAAATAGGATCAATAAATTTAGCTGTTTAATATTACTATTAAGTAAGTGAATACTTTTGATTTATCACTTGAAAAGCTACTTTGTAGTTTAAAGTTTTGGCTAAGGAATCCATTTTGAAACCTTGAGAAGGCAGTCAGTGAAGACAGATCTCTGATGGCTTGTAGTCACTTTTTGATTTTGGGAATTGAATTTAAGCATGTCAGGTCTTTTGAGAGGAAAGTTTGTTAATGCTCTCCTCATGCTACAGGATACACAAAAATGTAAAGCGTCGACATAAACCTTGCTAGAAAGGACATATCAAAAAGAACATGTGATAAGGAGATAAGGACTTGGGTTTCCCTCAGACCTCTGCCTTAGGTTTTATATGTTGGTCAGGGGCAAGCTTTCTAAATTAGAGGAGGAGCTGCTGGGTCACTGCCTGCTGGTCATCATGCCCAAAGATCCTGTTCGTGCTTAAATAAAGGCAGAATTAATTCAGAATTTTGGCTAACAGGCCACATCAAAAATTTTCTTCAGTTTAGAGGAGAAGAAGATTGAATTTTATTTTACTTTAATTCAATTCTTTAGCTTTAAGCTGCTTTCCAAATGTAAGTTTAGTAAGAGGAAGAATGTAGAGAGTTTTGGTCAAAATAAGCTGTTTAAGACCTGGCAGTGTCTGACTGAAATGGTCCATGGATCCTTTTAGTCATGGTGACAAGACAGGCAGTCACTGGAATCTTGTCTGCCAGGAATCCTTGAGTTCTGGAGCCACCCATAGGCTTTAATTTCTTAGTCCAGCCTCTCCTCAGAAGCCCAGGGGTGACATTTGGATTCAGCTGTGGCCCTAATCCTGCCCTGAGCAGAGCCAGGGACCCCAGCCCACCTGCCTTGGCTGGGCTCTCTGGGCACCAGCTCGGGATCCTTGAGGACTGTGCCTGCCTGGGGGAGGCTTTGCCTCTGCTCCCCACCGCAGCCCTGCTCCTCTGCTCTGCACCCTCACAGCAAAGCGTGTACTGAAAACATCTTTCTGCCTATAGCTTAGGGAGGGCGTGTTGGAGCCAGTAGGGAGTAGTCTACTGCTGACCAAACTTGAAGGAACTTCTTCAGAAAGGGGTTGCATTGTCTTGGAGCAAAGTTTATGCTGTGCCCTCAGCTGCTCAGGCAGTAATCCATGGCCTTAAAAAGAAAAAAAAAGAAATAATTAAAAATCTTAAAAATGTGTGCTGTGAAACAATCTGTTTTCTGGGAAGATTAATACAACACAGGCAAAGGCCTCTCCTGCCACAAACTGAGAATACTGCCTATCCAACTCTGCTTTCTTCTTATGCCTGCAGGAGATTCTGCCCATTTCCATGGTGAAGTTGTTTAACAAAGTCTTTTTATCGTTGGAAATTGATGCTTACCATTATACTGTTTTATCTGTGAGATTCTTGCAGATTAGCACAAACCTTGAGAATACGTGTGGCAGCTCTTGGGTGCTGAACATGGATGAAAATCACCTATAGAAATCATAGAATGGTTTGAGTTCAAAGGGACCTTTGAAGGCCATCTAGTCCAAATCTCCTGCAATGAGCAGGGTCACCTTCCACTAGACCAGGTGGATCTGAGCCGTGTCCAACCTGACCGTGAATGTTACCAGGAAAGGGGCATCTACCACCTCTCTGGGCAACTTGTGTCAGTGTTTCACCACTCTCATTGTAAGAAATCACTTCCTTATAACTAATCTAAATCGACTCTCCTTCAGACCTTACTGGAAGGCCCTATAACGTCTTCTCAGAGCCATCTGTTCTCCAGGCTGAACAACCCCAACTCTCCAAGCCTTTTATCATCTCTATGAGGTATTAATCTCCAGAACTGTTGAGCATTGGTGAGAATGACTGGGTTTTCCCTTTCAAGGGCTGTAGCCCTGAAAATGATCAGTAAATACTTGGCATCTCTTTTGTGTAGGGATGAAGCCAGGAACTAAGAGGTTTTTCATGAGTTTTTAAATTATATTTCAAAGAGGTCCTTGTTCTATTTGTTTCATAAACAAGTTAGCCCCATTTGTAATTGTGAGACTACTGTCCACGTTCTATTTGTTTCATAAACAAGTTAGCCCCATTTGTAATTGTGAGACTACTGTCCACTCATTATTTCTGAATTAATATTAGCAGGTATCACATGGTTCGGAATAAACATTCACTATGAAGCCCAGCTGGGCATACAAACTTTCAGGCCAGGAGCAGTAGATGATGAAGCCATTCAATATCTGTTTGATGACTCAGGGCAGCAATCATGATGCGAAAGAGGGGGTTTATAATCGTGAGGAGCCCTGCCCACCTAGCCTTCCCAAAGCTTTAGTCTCAGCTCCATTAACAGAGAAGTACTCTATTCAACACTACGTCTTCCAGGAATATTGTTGTCATCTTTCCCCACATTTTGAGTGGATTCTCTTGTATTTCTGGCCTTGCAGTTGAACCAAACCTACTCACACACTATCATCGATTGAAACATTCCTTTTGAAATACTTCAGAGCCTGTTTTCGGGTTCAATTTTGTGTCTCTTGGACATAGACTTATTGAGTGTCATATTGTCCAAACTGAGAACAATTCCAAGCTCAGTCCTTAACTTCAGCTTAATCCTTAGCATTATCTTTCTTCATTGTCATTGTCTCCGTGTGTGATGCCTCCCTTCCTTCCTACAACCTTTCATTGCTCTCCAAGATCAGAACTGTTTTAAGGGAAAACTGTAGTAATTTTTCTTTGGTTTCTTAGACTAACTAGCAATAAAAGCACAAGCTATGAGTGGATACTTTCAGGCTTGAATAGATTTCAAACATGAGTTTCTTTTAGAATAGCAGCTGGAGGAAACAATAGAAGCTGCAGAGGTAAAGGAACAAATTGTTCTCATAACATATTTAAAAGTACAGTGAGAGTGCCTATGAATGTAAAAGCAAACAAAGCCCTGCAGCCTTCTTTTATGATGTCTGCATCAAGTCTTCTTTCTGAAATTGTGTCTTTCAACTATTCTCAATCTCTCTGTTTATATACAAAACAATCAAAACTGTTCTTCTCAAGTGTAGAGCTTACCTCTATAGATAGTGGTGTTTTTATTTTGAGACTTCATGGATTTTAGTATTCACAGAAACAGTTTATTCTTCTCCAGCATCTTTCTAGATGAGAAAGTGTGAGTGTAAAATTATCAGTGGATAGAACTTCAGCTGTGAAGGACCTCAAATTGACTTGGATACTGAGTTAAAATCCAATCTTTCATGTATAAATCAAGCTGTCTTGGTAGTGTGATGGTTCCTTTGAGGATACATCCTTGGTTGTAACTGACACATGCAGTTGTCACTTACACACTTAGCTTTTCATGATAGAAATGCGATAGAACATTTTGGAAGTACTCTGGTGCTAATCTCCTCATCTTATTGAGGTTGTATTTTTTCCATGACTGAAATGAATGTCAAGAATGTGAAGAGCAGAGTCATTAACTGAGAGTGTTCACATAACCCTATAGCTCCATTTGCCATGTACATTCCTCTGCTGTGATTTGACGGGTCCTTGTGGTACCAGAAGATATGCCTGGTCTTGGTCTGACAGCCTTGGTTCTCGGGACGCTGGTCATCAGGAACCGAATTGCCAGAACTGTTCTTACAGCCACAGCCTTACTTCTGTTCACTTCTGAAGGACTGCACAAGAAAGCTGTGGTCTGAGTGAGCTTCTTTGCAGGCGGGATCCAGAACATGTTCCCTGAGCGTGCATTTTGTACAACAAATGGGAAAGTTTTTCAGACCCATGTAGGATATTGTAGTGGCCTTCTGGGCCTCCGTCTGAAATCCATGTTTTCTGTTCTGTGGAGTGCTCCTGATAAAGTAAAACAGGTAGTGATGCTTTTAGTTGACATTGCTGGTAATTGGAAACCTGGGTAAGCCTGCAGTAAATAAAAGTTTAAATAGTGAGCCCCAAATAAAGAGAGTTAGGACATAAATGTTATTAGTCCATTTTAAATGAGCCTTTCTCACGTAATAGGATTTCAGTGAGAGGCTCAGAACTACTAGCAATATGCTTTAATACCATGTCTTTTAGGTTTTTTCTTAATCTTCTAAATTCATAATTATGACAACTGAAATTATTCATCCAATTTAATTTTGTCTGTTTTAATACACTGGAGATTTATTATTTGCTTTCCCTCACACTTGTCTAATTTAAAAGTTACAGATAACTGAATATTTCTGTGTTTATGGTCTCTAATAGTTGGGTGATGTCAGTTCTCACATTCTGTAAAGTTTTAATAAAGGAATTTAGGATGAAGCTTGTTATTAAGTGTGGGATGAATCCTGCTATTAATATCAGTATTATGTTACTTTTGCCAAGAACGTTCAAGTCAACAAACTTGAAAAGAACACACGGAAATGGCTAACAATTAGCATGGAGTTATTGAAAAAGAAAAATTATGTCAAACGACTCTAATTTTCTTCTCAAATTCTCCCAGAGTAAGAGGCGTTGTGGTTAGAAAAGATATGGTAGGTGTCATGGACCCTGACTTTGCTCAGGCTTTGTACACTGCCCTACATGACAATCTCATTAGCAGACTTAGGAAACATAGTATGGAAGAATAAGGAGGGTGCAAGACTTTTTTGAAAATTGTATTTAGAGCACTGTTGATGATCAACTGTCAAAATGAAAGAAAGAACTGACTGGGATTCTGCAAGGACCTGCCTAGGCTCTAATACAACTCAACATATTTATTAATTACCTGGATGATGGAATAGCATGTGTGTTACCAGATTTGAAGCTAGGATGGACTGCAAGAACGACAGAAACAAGGTCAAATTTGAAAATTATCCCTACAAAATGGAGAAACCAGCTAAACAAATAAGATGCTACTCAAGAGGGAGGAATTTCTTTGTGGAAAAATTAATGATCAACCCTACAGCATGATCCTGGGGGAGTTCACAAGCTGAGAGGCAGTTAATACTCATGTTGATGAGGAGAAGGCAAACATCTCCAGTGGGGTATGCTGAGAGTTGCATGCTGTCTGCTCAGCACTGGTAGGGTCCTGAAGTGCCAGAAGGTTTTAGGTAGACATTAGGAAAACTACTTTTGCCATCTAGATGTTGTGCACTAAAGCAGGTTTCCTGCACATGTTATGGCAGGTAGTAAGAAGTTTGGTAAGTAAGAAGCAGAAGGAGCTGCCAATAGGGTGAGAGGATGGATGTAATGAGGATCCTGCCATCTGCCCTGCTCTCCTGCCTGTCTCTGGCATCTCTAGAGAAAGCCTGCAAAAATCAGTTAGCTGGATCAGGGGCAAGGCCCATCATGTTAGCCATTAATCAGAAGCTGCAGAAACTTATGCCACAATTGCCCCAAATATATATTTTACCTCAGTCTACTGATCATGGAACTTCCCAAGACTGGAGTAAAAATGATCATCCAAAGTTATGTAGGAAATACCTTTTGCTAACAGTTCATACATTCACGGTGTCATGGTGACAAAAACATGATGGAAGAAATTCCCTAAAATGAATTCTGTAATGTTTCAAATGTTTGTTGTAAATGCAGTGAAAGCATAATTGGAGATTTAAGCATTTAAAAGTTGAATTCATGGCAAATTAGGTATGAGTTGTGTAGTCAAGTAGGTGTCTGATGAAAGAGGGATCTTCTCTCCCTAATTCTAAATTAAATACTGATATTATTGGAACATCTGATATCTTTTAATGATATACAGAGCCAGTATATTACCTTTTGAATTTTCTTTGCTTATTGAAAGTCCACTCTCTTTTACAGTCACTTTTTATTGCATTATTAGAACAATGCACCGCATGCATTTTCCATAAAAATGTAATTGTAATTATTGTTATGAAAAGAAACTATAACAAAACACACATAAAGCAAAATTTATGCTCTGTGATTTCAGCTGTTGGCTTTGAAGTTGCCTGTGGTTGTAGAACTAAATAAGCCCTGAGTTCTGGTGATGGTGGCAGACAATGTACCCCAGCACCCTCCTACTGCAAGTGACAAGACAAGAGAAACATCCCCTTCTTTCTCACACTCAGAATGTCTCCTTGTCTGAAGTACAAATCACCACAGTGTTCTGGCTGTGTTCACCCTTGCTTTGGTGTCTGCGAGTGAATTGGGGTTTAGCTGTCTCCTAGAACACAAATAACTCTCCATGACTGCAGGTATGGCAGAATCAAGGGCACTTTAATGAACTGATAACTAACAAAATCAGAAAGAAACCCAAGCAGTGCATTTGAAAAGATAATGTAGTATAGCAGAATCATAGAATATTTACCAAAGATGAGAATGATGAGCAGAGTATCTTTAGTCAAACAGTTGAGTGTTTTAATTGTTGTGGAAAAGGAGAAAATGTGATAGAATTTTTTACTTTTGTTTTGGAAATTAATAGATTAGGATTTTTAAGATAATTTTTAAGATTAAGATAGAAATAAGAGAGGTTTTGGTAAGTTCTTAAGAGAGTTCTGGCATAAGAGTCTCAAGAAAATATTGAAGAAAGCTAACTTGGAAAAGCTTCATGGATTTATTTATCAAGAAAGTTAAGTATATCAATTGACCAAAATCTACAATTATTATGAACAGTAACCAGAGCTATTTAGTATAAGATACTAAGGCCTAGCAAAACATGACACACTTTTAAAAAAATTACAAGTAGTTGCCTGACTTTTTAATATGTTGCAGACATAGGTTTGAGAACAGCACATGAAACATGACTGATCTATTAGCTAACAAACTGCAAAGACCACGAAAAATCAGAGCATTTTTCATCACTTAGACCCTCCTAGCCCTTCCTCTTGGCTATGTGGATAGGCAGCATGCCATGATCCCTTCTGGACAGGGCAAGGTGAAGTCTTGTTATGAACATGCTGCCAGCCAGGCATTGGCAACTTCCTGAATGCCCTAAGGAATTCAGTCTCCTGTGTTGGTGTTCAGAACAGGTCCTTTGCCTCCCCTCTGGGAGACAGTCAGGGACAGTGACAACCTTTGCCAGAGCACTGGGAATGTCATTAGTGCCAGAGCATTGTCAGGGAGCTGGAGACAGTGGTCCCTGGTAAATCTGCACCACTATTATAAACCCCTGTTGAATTTTGAGGTTTAAAAATCAGCAGCAGAATTTCCTGCAGTTTCTGAAAAGGCTGAAACAGTTTTAAATATATACAAAAGTTATATTGACTTAAGAAATTGAAACAGTTTTCTCCAGAGTATGTCTTCACCTTTAATCTCATCTCTTTTTAAGTATTTTTTTAATAATAAATGCTATTTTCCTTTAAAAAAAAAAAGGGGGTTATTTCAGTACCATCTGAATGGCCTGTCTCTGCCTGGCATATAATGCAGTTAATTTTATATGTGACTAATGAACACCAGTTATTCTCCTGGATAACTGTGACACATATATGGGGAACACTCATATCTCAATATCTTGACCCTGAAATTAGCACAAGCAGATGGGCCTGAGCAGATAGTGAGGCTGACATGAGGTAAAAGAACAGACTAATAATGCAGTCAGTAGCGTGTAGTGTGTGAGAAACTATTTTCTTGATTGAAATAATTTATTTCTCTTTCCAGTCAATTTCACTCTTTTTAATATCTCGTGGTTGGCTGATATAAGGAGGATAGCAGCTTAGTTGTTTAACACCTGTAATTTGGTAAGCTCAAATGATAAGGCTCTAAGGTAAATTACTGCCTAGTATTGAGAACATAGACAAAGATATTGCTTAATTATAAACTGAAGTAGAAACTTTTTTGTGGCCTTTCTGCATAGTTACAGATAAACTGTTAATTCCCTTTATCCCTGAGTACGTAGGGAACAAGATAGTGTTTACTTTTAATTTTGGAGTTTAAGTAAATTTTGAGTTGTCTTTGTTTCAAAAATACCTTGTGTATTGGTTACATTGCCTTCAGCCAACCCAGGCAATATCAACAGCAACTTCCAGCCTTGTGTGTGAAGTAATTTAGCACCAAATGTCATTTGCGGTCTATGCCATATGAAGAAGAGGGAGTTGATTGGGGATTTGGGGGAGGGACAGCAGTTCTGTAATAGCTGTGGCTTTGTAGAGACTGTTACTTTATGCTGGATGGCTGCTTGACTGCTTTGTACTTTCACCTTCTCCTGACAGTTCCTCCAGGAGGTGTGTCACAGGAAAAAAGCAGCCTGTTGTTGGCAAAGGTAGTCTGACCTCATTACTGGGGCAGACAGGTGTATTCTTTAATCACAGCCTTAAAGCCTCAGGAAACCCTGGACTTTTTCCAAGATCAGCTGAGATTAGCCTAGCCCTTTGATGTTGCTGCAGATGTCCAATGGAGACTCTAGTGGAAGAGGGTGAGTGAATGCTGACTGGCTACGGTCCTGGGTTTCTTAGGTGAGACATCTGTGAGAATGATTTGTGTGGGAGAAATTGGACCAAAAAGGAAAACTCTTTCATGCTAATTGCAATTTCCAATGGTAAACCTGTAGGTGAGCTGCCACTGACAGGCTCTTAAACTAATTAACCAAATAGTCCAGTACCCCATGCTGTGTAATGTTACACAACTATGCATAAACAACTCTGCTGAAGATTTATTCTGACCCCAAACTTCGAACAGGCTCTGCTGAAGTTAAACAGGCTGTTTGAAGTGTCACGATGATCTGCAGTCCTCCTGTCTGATGCATTACATTCTTGACTCTAATTAACAGTAATCAAATAAGGAAAACCCTAATCAGTATTCAGCAGCTATTACCCTCAGCTTAGCAGAGAGAAAACATAATTTCAGAAGAGAAATAAACACGTGGTATCATTTGGAACTATAATAAATCCTTTTAAGTGGCTCTGTGAAAAAAAATGTATTGTTGTAATATGCCCCTAAACAGTGAACTAAGACCATAGGAGATAAAAAGAAGGGGTTGGGGAGGAAGGAAATCCCATGATTCAGTGTTTGCTTCCATTGAGTCCTATTTTTGGAGTGTAAGCAATATTTTTCATCTCTCTTGACTTTGGACATAGAAAGTGTCAGTTATACTGCACTCTTAGCAAATATAGGCAAAATGTTATTTTATAAAGAATTATCCTCCTCTTTCTTAAAATGCTACTATAGATAGCTTGTTGTAGTCTATAAGTACTCATGATTCTGTGATGGGGAGTTAGGAGGACGGTTTCCACAGGTATCAGTACCCACCACATCATGATTTGATCTATATGCTCTGCTTCTCACCTTCATAGGATCTTGAGGAGCCTTTAAAAACTTCTCATGGTGGTAGAAAAGTGATCTTTTGGATAATGTTCATCACTGGATATGAGCTTTGAGCCATGAGTCCCTGTACCTTTGTGCTGTACTGCTTCTTGATGAATGAAGGGTGCCCAGAGAAGAGAAAGATTCTCAGGAGAGGTCTATGGTCACTTCAGTTACCTGGAAGCTTCCTATGGTCTAGAAGATGAAGATGCTTTCAGGAAATAATTTTCTTCTTTGAATGACTACAGCTGATGAGATTCCTGATCTGCCTGGGCATCCAAAGAACATGGCCTTTGACCATCAGTTGTATCCTTGCCCACAGCTGTACACTTTTTTTACTGTTTTGCCCAAAGTCCTTCAAATCCACCCTCAAAAAGACATTGCAGACACTTAGCTTCAAGCTCTCTTTCTCCTTTCCCTGTGTTCCCAAGGACACAAATGGATGCTCTGTGACTGAAGGCCTTTATTTCCTCTTAAGTACCATGGGTTTGTGCGTAACTGTATGCAATTTCTCTCGTGACTGTGCAATTTCCCTTGGTGATGTTTAAGGGAACATTTTTAAATTCTATTTTTAAACTGTTAGAAATAGCTCTCCAGAGCTTCCACTGCTGAATACTAATAACTTTTTATATTAGCATAAAAGGATATCTTTATCAAAGATCACCGTTTTAGGGGAAAGTGATAGTATATGCATCTCAAGAGGCATGGGGAAGCTGCTCTTAGGCTTGTGGAAGTTTTTGTCCTTTTTTTCAGCTTCCATAGTTTTGTTAATGCTAAATTAAATTAAATGTGCCAAAGGAGCTATGGTGAGTTTTTGCTAATGTGCATGCCAGCCTTATCAGAGGATGTTAGAGAATGCTGATTTTTCCCAGATGCACGTAATTTCAACACCTGCTCATCCTGAAACTTAGATTACTTTCTCCTAGGACTATTTATAACTAAAGCTGTTGTTGGTGACTTTGATATTTTTACATGAGCTCATATGGCTGCAAGGAACTGCAGAGAGATGTACATAATGGAACAAAGGGCAAATAATGGTCTGGAAAACCCAGACTGCTGTTCAATATGTCTGGAAATCATGTAGCAGCAGGCAGAGTTCAATTAAATCATCCTGGGTTTATGTAGGAAAAGGATTTGCAACCACTGACTTGCCCCTCAAAATCAGCTTTCTTGTTTACCTCAAGCATATAACTCATTGAATAAAACCTAAGGTGATCCTGGTAGGCCAATGTGTATTCTTCATCAATAAAGCTAAGTAGTCCTGTCACACAGGAGCTCTGAAAGCTGTACCTGCTCTGACCTTTTTCCACACTGTGTTGTGCGAGTGTTGAGAATCTCTAGCTAAACCCAGGTATGACTGAGCAGGGAGAAAATGCATCTTCAATTGTCGTTCAATCCAGCCATAGAAATGTGTTTTTTCAGTGAGCTGCAGAAGTTAGGGGAATGAGTTGAAGCTGCTAATACGCTTGGAATACTTGAAGTAGTATTTATTCCACAGGTACATTACAGGCTGGATGTTGTCAAACACTGCATATTTCCAGGAATCTGTAGGATCTAAACACATTCATTATTGCTCCTCCTTCATCACACCACTCAAGATTTTGAAGACAAGTGAAAACTAATCCACACATACAGCAATATTTTTGGCTTTTTTAATTTGTCCTCCTGCAACCCAGGTGCCTAATATTTCTAGTCTGCAAGATTTCACTGTGATCTGATGTATCTGATGTGTGATGTGGTCCCAAGGAGGAGCTGAGGCTCTTATGAGTGCCATCTGTCCGTCATTGGTGAAATTTTGCTGCCTAGTAGCAGAACAGATTGTCAGTGTCCCCTCGTCTGTTGAGTTCACATCCTGATTGAAATAGATGATATTTGAAGCTAACAGCACCCAGCTCTGAAATGTGTTGGCACAGCAGTGGCTGCGCTGCAGGGACTGCTGCATTATCTAGGCGTGCTACGCTGGGGTGGGGTGGGGGAAGCAGCTGGATACAGTGACTTCTGCTGCCACCACTGACAGGCTGTCAAAAATCATGAGCCAACACACTGTGCTTCTGATCTGTGAACCCTTTGACTTGAACAAAAAAATGTTCAGTTTCTAGTACCTCTCATCACAAATTTTTATGAAGCAGCATGAGGTTCTAGGCTGAACAGAGCTCAGGAGTGAAAAATACGTGTTTTTTTCATCCATGTCTATCATTTTTCTCCTTTATGCTGGAGTAATACATTTCCTCAGAGATGAAATATACAATAACTCTTTGTGCAGACCTTTCAAAGTTGAAATGCTGAAATTGGTATGTAAATATCATATACTACTGTTGCATCAATTGATGACTGAAATGCACCATTTTAGTCAAATTGTAATTTTAATTTTTATGAATGAGGTTTTAAGTGCCTTGATATGGAAAGCACTTAAATACTACATCAGCCAGATTCCATAGTGCAATATTACCCCTCTGACAATATTTTAATGAATTAAAGTAAATCCAAGACTTCTCTTTTAACACCTTAGCTTCCCTTACTTTTTCTGTAAGTGTTTGATTCTATGGTTTCTAATATTCATAGATTAGTATGGGAAAAGGCCTATGACTGACACCTTTTAACATTAGAAATGAACATGTTTAAGCATATTTCTTAAAAGTGCCCATTCTATTTTTTCTCTGTTTTCCTCTCTTTATTATCTTTATTCCCTACATCTTTTGGTGCACTACAAGCATTTAATTGGTCTTTGAGAACTGGGAAAACATGGAATTGTTTCTTTCCCCAATGGAGAAAGAGCACATGTTTTAATTTTCACTCGTAATTTTACCTGTCTCTGCTGCTTTTGGCCACAAATACTTTTTCATTGTTCTTTATTGTTGTATGCCATGGTCAGTGATAACATGAATTGCTTCCTTCATTGAAATTTTCACATGACTGCATGAATCATTCAAGTTTTAAAAAAATTCAGTAGCTGCACTATAATTTATATTTTCTTACAGATTAGAATTGTATGAATACTCTGTTCTTAGCTGAATCCTGATCATGTATACCTTACTTCCTACTGCAGAAATTTTAGAATCCTAGACTCCTTAGTCTTTATCCTATGATAATGCAGAGAATGAGGCATCTTGGGAGGGTAAATCAATATTTCTGAAATTTCGAACCATTTCCTGGAAATGTTTCTCTTAGCTGCATAACAAGCCTGAAATATGCTTCTGAGAAGAAGTTTCTTAAAGCTGTGCCAGTCCAGGCACCTGTGCCACTTCTCTTAGCTTTTGTGGGAGTGCATACTCATGTGGTCCCTCATACTCTTCATTTTGCTGGAGTCAGTAGGCACCGATCCTTAGTGGGTGTTTTATCCAGCTCTGAATCACTGAGGTTTCTTTAATGTAGGTTGATCAGACACTTCATCCCAGGAGCTGCAGTATTTTGGAGCATACCTCCATGTTTTAAGTCTAGTCAAGATCAGGTTATAATAAATCTGCTGCACAGCTTGCTTCTACCCCAGATTCTTCCACACTGGTGGTGTGTTTCTGGCAAAGCAGCAGTGAAGTGTCCCTGGCCAATAGCTACAGAACACAGTATTTTCCAGTGTGATAGGGTTATTGTGCACACAGTAAGTCTAAACTTCTGCCATGTTTCTTCCACTTTTTTTTTTTTATTCTGGAGAGACTACCTCTGAGAATAAGGATGTTATTTCAGCCTCTTTTCTGTTAAGGCTTGCCAAAAGGGTAAAAATACCGTGTGTGATGGACTGTCTCCTGTTCCACAGAGGATGAGTAAACTTTCTCATGTGTTTCATATGGGCCACTGACATGTTTTAAAATGAAACTGAAATACTGAATTTAAAAAGATTCCACTTAAACTGGTATGAACCAGTTCTTTTGCATTGGTCTTAAACACATTCCAGACTTTGTTTGGAAGTCAGATTTGATTAAATAATGATCTTTCTCTTAATAACTTTTGTTTGATCTGATGTAAACATATTGTAGCTGGATAAATTCTGTAACTGCTGGTAAAGCTATGTTTTTATTTTAAAAGCCCAGAAGTTTAGATTCCTTGTTTACTCTATTGCTTTTATTTCTCAGTCAAGATCCTTTATCCATAGTAACATCTGATCTCTTAAGAACTTGACAAGGAATTTTTTAGTGAAGGATAAATTCCTACCTTCAACATCATAAGGGAGATTAATTTTTCTTAGCATCACTCTTTAGTTCTACTAAGAGATGTCAAGATGTCTGCACTTCAGAATGAAAGTGTCTATTTTATCAGCATAACAGATAGTGTACATGCAGTAGTGCTTTCAGATTTTTGAAATGTCACTGTATTTTTATTGTGAATTATCATGGGCATTGACACACTTGATGTTGAGAGTTAGAAACCGAGGTATCAGAGGGGAGAATGTGTCTAAAATGAGATGATGTAATCTTAAAATGTGAGTAATTACACAGTAAATTGAGAAGACTCCAAGTAATTCAGTTTGAACTGAGACTCTTCCGAACTGTGATTATTTTAACACCGAGCTAAATACTTTGTTCACTTATTTTAAGTCGTATTTGTGTGACAGCCTGCCTGCATTTACTACTCTTGGTTGTTGCAGAACAAAGAGCATCAACCATGTTGACACACAGGTACACTTGGGTCATCTAAAATCCCTCAAATGATTTTGTAGTTGTGTATATTGTGTCTGATTTCCAGCCACAGAATAAGGCACTCAAAGTGTCATATGAGTGCCTCCAGCTGTCATGTTTCCAGAACCACAACAACAGGGCTGAGTGCCGGGATGGAGAAGTGAACCAGCCATTCTGTGACCTGCTTCCCTTGTCCTATTTTGCTAGCTTGTCTACTGACTGTTGAAATAAAAGCTTTTACTAGATATCCACTAATTTTTTTGTAGAAAATATCTGTTGTTAAACAGTCCTTTTCTGTACAGTTCAGCTCTCCTTTCAATACATTTCTTAGAAAGATAAAATGTACTCTTTGTTTCAGTTCTATGTGAAATATCATCGTAACAGGAAAGCAGACTTACCCACTTCGTTTCCAATGTAATTTTTTTGTTTACAAGGCATGTTTGGATAGTAATCAAAGCTTTGATCAGTAACCTGCATGATAAGGGAACGAGACAGTAGTGGTTTAATCAAATCCACACTCCGCTGAATAATTTAGAAAACCTGATTGTTTTCTGGGCTTGTGGCCTATTGTGACCTAAAGATCCAGCTTCTGAGAAGACAGCTGTACAAGGAAGCAATGTAGAATGAAGACATAATTTGATTATTTTTTCATCAGAGTAGTCTGCTTTTGAAAAAACTATTACAGAGCTCACTATGAGCTGAAAAACTTTTCTATCAAACCAAGTCCTAAGGATCAAGAGGGGAAAAAAAATAAGGGTGAAGGAGGGAGGGAGGGAATTTTTAAAGCAGATGAGGGATCCAAAATAGAAATGCCATTTTCTCCACCAAAGAGGAATCCCCACAGAAGAGGGTTGATGGCATTTTGCAATTAAGCCTTTAGGGAATGGATGTTTAGTAGCATCTAATACACTAGTTGGCTGCAGGTAATGGCCCTCTGGGCTATAAGTTTCCCAAAACAATGAAACACAAAATTCTTCAAATAAAACACAGTGTGTGTCACTGGCAGTTTAAGCTCCCTCTTGATAGCAATTCTGAATGTAAAACTCTTCTTGAAGGATTATTTGTGTGACAGCTGTCACAGATGCACCTCTAAAACACTAAGTTGAAAACACTGCACCAGGTTTGTCTTTGCCAGAGTACGAACACTTTTCCATTTCATCTGACCTACAGGTCAGAGAGCAGAGGTCCATTTTTTGTGCTAGATAGGTCTGCTGTGCACTGGGGAAATGGATTCTGTCAGGGAATATATCTTCCTGAGGTTTTTGCTGGCAGACAATGGAAATTTGAGAAGGGAGAACTGCAACAGTAAATTGGCTGTATGAAAAGTCTTACAGAGTAAGACTGTGGGTAACATTTAGGCATGTGACAAAGCTCTTAGAATTCCACATAGTTCCAAAATTTCAGTGGCTTCTGTGAAGCATATGATCCAGATTGAGAATCACTCTGCTCTGGACCAAAGCATTATTTTTAAAAAAAATGGTGCTGATAAAGTGAATATTGCTAAACTGACCTAACAGAGAGATAGAATCATATTTATTTTCCTCACAGGTCTGCTAAACTCTGGTCTGGTTGAACCTTAACAAGTTTATTGAGTTTAATGTAGTTTTATTGAGCTCCAGTTGTTTCCTGCAATAGCTTTCTTCTGTCTTCTTATCAGGTGTTTATGAAAAGTTAAAGCAGTTAATTCTCTTCAGGCACTATAATATTAAAGATGTATCAGTACTCCCCATTTCATTTGCGAAGCACAACAAGACAAAATACTACTGGAAGCAACCATAGTCCTTAAAAAATATTCTTTTCATCTGGCCGTAGGGAACTGGAGGTGTTGTGTTTGTGTTTACCTAGTTCTGTGTCTCTCCTTTGGCACTTGTAATAGCTGATTTTTCAACCCTTGGGATTTTTGCTTAAAGGTAGATCACTGAGAGCCAGGGGCCTGAATTTGGTATGGTACATTTGATGTAAATGGGCAGGCAATTCCCTTGGCTTGGCTTTATGGCTTTGCAGCTGCCCTGCCCTCACCCTCCCAGGCTGTGCCGCAGGGCACAGCTGAGCTCTTGGGCAGGACTGTGTTGTCCTGACCCTGCTGTGATACCATGAGCCTGAGAGCATCCTGAAGCTCCACTGAGCCTCATGTTTGTTCTCAAGGAGTATCTACGCATCATTATCTGCACGCTTTTTAAACAGGAGACTTGGAAACAAGTTATCACATCTACCTCTGGTTGTTTGGCTGGTTCTGGGGTTTTTTTGCTTCCTGGATGAGGGAAGAGTAATCATGGGATGACAAGCCTGGCATGTTTGCAGCCCAGTGCATTTTCTCTCAACAGCATATTCTGGATTTGAGGTGTGTTCTCAACACTAAATTCTCTTCTACCAAAGGTGCAGTGCCACGGTGCCGTTGGATTGTCTCTCATACAGCCCATTCCTTACTGCTACTCAGAAGACCTTTCATGCGTTATGTGTATTTTGTTTGTTGGTTTTAAAGTTCTTTAGCAATTTATTTATTTAAAAAGAAAGAAAAAACAAAACAGAAAAAAAAAACCCAAAACCAAAACCCAACAACAAACCAAAACCAAAAACCCTAAGTTTTCCTAGCACCTGCTATACTGATGTTTTGTTTCTGTGTCAGACTCAGGTCCTGGAACTAACTCCCTGTGTTGATTAGAGCCTTAAAGACTTTCTGATTATTTTTTTTTCTCTGCTTTATAAATCATATGATTGATTACAGAAGACTGTGACACACAGAAATAGCTGGAAAAATTTTAAGTGCTGGTTTTGGAGCCAAATCTAAAACCTCATGTGCTGAGAGTCAGCAGGATTTTCCAGATTTGCAAACTGTAGGATTACCAGAAGGGAAAAAAAATCTAATGTCTGCATGAAGGCAATCATAGAGATGTTGCAGGCTGTACAAACAGTTTTCAGGGTTACTTTGAAAGAATCTGGAATAGATAAAATGGGTAGAACCTTCAAGGAAAAGCTATGTATCAGGTGATTGGTGCCACATTGCTATCAGTTGTGCCACGGCCGTTTGAAGAATCACTTTGCTCCTTGAAGATCATGATAGTTAACTACTGTGCAACAGCTGTCAAAATGCATATTCATGAAAAAGCACACACTCCCCTAGATTTTCAGAGCCCCTCTTGCTTTTTTACAGGAAGTTTATTAATTTTTCATTGACAGTTTAGTCTTTTAATCAGTGTGGCACTTAATTATAAAGATGCCACATAGAGTTACCAAGATGCCATTTTTCATGTTCCTTGGCTTGTTCCTTGGCTCTGTTAAAGTTCTGCTAGGATTGCTCAGTGTGTATTTACAGCTACTATGATTGCAAAATGGGCATAATTTTTCATCAGCTTTTGTATCAGTTCTCCCCAAGACAAATTACATGCCAAAATGCAGATCTTGTAGTCTTGCATCCCTGTGAACACAACGACATGACTTAAAAATGCTAACATGCAGAAATTATTCATGTAACAGTGTGTATTTATGTAATGGTCTGATTTTAATAAAGTAGGATAGAAATCTAACTTTTTAAAAATAAATGAGCAAAAACGACCAAAAAACATTAGGGATACTTTATGTGAGTAGTGTTTGCTTACCAATGAAAAAAATTTTTGCTAAATCCATATTCTGCTTATTATAAAAACCATTATATTAAATGTCAATGTTTTCTGCAACAAATATACAAGAGAATTTTTCCTGTCTACATGTTTTTTACCACAGCAGAAAGTTGATCTTCCTTGTTGGATGCCCTGTGTCAGGTTTCTAGTGGAAGCTTTGTTGATCACATGATGATTTAAGGACAATGACAAGATAACCTGTGAAGTTAGAACTGATCGCTTTTAAATATGACAAAATTAAACTACTTTGGAAACAACATACAAGTTATCGGGTGCACAGGCTGTTCATCAAATCAGAAAAGGTAGTAAAAAGCTCCAAAACCCAACACATGTGGGGAACAATCTTTATGACTTCCACTGGGAAGGCAGTGAGGTTGATTGAAACAGAGTAGTGTTTTATACCTGTAGAGGACAGAGTTGTTGGGAAAGGGGATGAAGTAGTTGTCTACAAGGGAAGGATAAAGTTATGATTTTAAATGCCCAGTGGAGCTGTGATTTATCACTCAGAAATTAAAGACTAGCAAATGGAGGGATTGTTTTTGTTCCCTCACTGGCAAGTAGACATTTTTGTCTGTATGGCTTTACTCTGGTTTGGTATGGTTGTTCAGATCAAGACAGAGAAAATTCAGGGTGGGACCAGAGGCTTTTATTGAACTTCTCACACAGTGTTTCTGTGTTTCTTTCAAAATCTGACGTAATTTCTCAGACAGGTGTCCTGCTGTGTAATTATCCTCTTGGTTGTACAGGGGGTATATTCTTCTCAGAGCAAAATGAAGTCTGAGAGTGTAGTTATATAAAAGGGATTTTCTTTGGGAATGCTTCACATACTTACTGGGTTTTTAACAGCAATAGATATGCTTAACTTTGGGGTTCTTGATTATTTTAGAGTATATTGCTGCTTCTAAGCAACCATTTTGGTGGCTGGTCATGCTACATGAGAAACTGATGGTGATAAGGGAGTATTCTAAATTTGCTCATTCAGAAGATGAATTTCCAAATTTATGAAATAAATTAGTGTTAGAAGTCAAGCTTTTTGTGAAGATATTCAGAGTGTCATCTGATTGTGCTAACTTTACCACCAAAGATGCAAAACTTGTCCTTCAAAGCAGGTGATGTAAAGGTTGCTATATTTTCGGTCTTTCTCGGTACTTCTCTGTCTTACCATATCCAGCTCTATTTTCTGCATAGAGAAAAGGGTTGGAATGGAAAAGGGCCAAAGAAAAGGGTTGGAATGATCTTCTCACTGGACAGGATGCAGTAATTCTGTGATCAATAAATGTACTTCCTTTTTAAGAGTATATCTTTGTAATAGTTTACGTTGAGATAGTGACTGACAGTGATTGTGGATGACAGAGATCAGCAAATATTATGAGTTGTTATTAGTTTCCCTTACTTTTTTAATCTTGTGCCAATGGTAGAACTTTCTGTCAAAGGAGTGAGTGCTTAACGTGATCATGTCATTTAGAATAATGGCTCGAAAGTGTGTATCAGCTTGTTCATAGGCAGCCAAAAAGCTCACATAATATGTAGCTCAAAAATATCTCAAAAGCATGCTTAAAAATCTCCAGATTACTTTTTTTCCCCACTTGTCTTAAAACATATATATCCATTAAAGGCAATTATACAATGAAAAGCCATGACTGGAACAAACAGTCAGAACATAACATTGAGTTCCATTCACTTTCAGTTGCGAGTTGCAGGAAAAATAAATACAAATAGGGAAGAGAATGTATGTCAGCAGAGATAGAGCCAAGTATAACCACATTTAACACTAAAAAAGCTCTGTCTGACTTTTTCACAAAATTCCACCTGTGGAAAACAGTCTTTGCTTGGGTTTCTGGCTCCTCTGACATTTGATTTAAGCTGGATTTAAGCAGCCCTTATTAGAACATCGGTGGAATGAATTCTACTTAATAAATGTATAGTATATGTACCTGATATGCATGCCAGTACTGTACACCCTATTATTAACATCCAATTATGTTGATGAATAGCAACTTAAACTATAATTTCTGAGACCTATAAATTTTCAGTTCTAATGTGCTGCCACTTGTAAGTTTGATGTGTCTGAAAACCAAGGTAGTAATGTGACAACAGTGGCTCACTACCAAACCTGTGACATGTCCAAGGCCAGGGGTGACTTTGGGTCTTGGTGGGAACAGGAGAAATAGTGGAAGGAAAGAAGAAGCAAAAAGCATAAAGGCAACATGTTTTAAAGCCTTTCTGTACACGAAGTGCTTCAACTAAAGCTGTTTGTGGTGTGGCAAGCTCTCAGGATGGATAAATTCTGGCTAAACTGTAGTGCAGCTGGAAATACTTGCCACTGAGCTGTTTTTCATGTGTTTGGCAGGAAGCATTGATTTATATTTTGTCTTTATAATACATTTTTATTCAGGGTTTCAAATTAAAGTCAGGAGTAAAATAAAAGTATACTGGCTTTGATTAACTCGTGTCATTTCCTGAGTGCTCCTCTCTGTCTTTAATGATAGAACAAACGCAAAATATGAAGTGCCTCTATCAAGGCATTCACAACTCTTTTAGGTTTCTGTAGGATCATCAATAGCATCCCATACCTATTTGGCAAAAATTTTCAAGTCTGATGAGAAGTGGACAGAGCCTTCCAACTGAAGTTGTTACCATGGACTTCCCTCTGGAGCTGTGGGAAAAAATCCGGGATGCTTGAGCATGGGCTCTAGTTTTCTCAGTGACTAGGTGTCATTGTCTAAGGAAATAGATGGCCCAAGAGGAGAATTAGAGAGGCTGTTTTTTCATATTCCTTCCCTTTTTAAATATGGGTGGTGAATATCTCTTGAAACTTAATTTGTTTAGAAGTAGATGGCACATTGCAGGAAAAAGTATCTGGCTGCTCCCAGGATGACGGGTCTTGCTGGGAGGTTGTTTTTGAATGCATTATCAGTAACTTGAGCAAATGGGAATTTTTGTCTGACAGATTTTCTGTTGGAAATTAAATCTTGACTATAGAGAACATGATGATGAATAGCATCCCTGTTTTGTGAATTTCATTTAAGTCCTGAGCTTTTTTTTAATTAAATGAAAAATACTTTTTTGGTCTTGTGAATAAATATGTCCTGACTAAAATAAAATTATGTGTTTTAGCTAAACTACTAAATAACAAATGTTGCCATGTCTTGTATGTGATGCTTATTGGAAGCTCACAGGATATGCATTGACTGGAATATAATTTGGGTGCATATCACATTCTCCTCTGTAGGCATAACCAGGACTTCACCCACAGAAAATCTGAGGGCAGGTGAGAGGGAAAGGTGTTGTCCCTTGATAACATATAAATCAATTCTACCACTTGCTTTAGTGGAGGGATCGCAATTAAGCCCTGTAACACATTGATTCATGGATAAAAATAAACATCTGCAGAAAGACAGTGCAATAAAATTAGGTTAATTTTTTCAAGATTCACTGTAGAAAGGGAGTATTTCCCAAAGAGTTAAAAAAATTTCTGTTATTCTAGGATTTTTTTCATAACAAAATGAAAATTATTTTAATGTAGGCTACTAATTCTAATCACTAAAATATTCTTATTTCCTTTAATAGCGTTTTATAAAGTATTCTGAGCAATGTGAAGAGAATGAGACCATTTTGAGTTGCAAATTAATCCCTTTTGATAATTGTTCATCTTTAGAAGTAGAATGTCTCACAGGATATTTTAAAACTGAGAGTATGAGCTAATAATGTTCTTCTCACTAGACTGGGAAGAACAGGTCTGCTGTCTTAACACTAACTCCTTGATTTGTCTAAAAATGTAATAAAATCTACTTCATGCTGCCCTTACTGGCTTCTGTTTAATCTTGATCGGTTTCTCCACTAGAGACTTATGCCCCAAAGGTGTTATAATGTATTTTAGTATTGCACTCTAAAGGAAACAGTTACAGTACTTGCATACAGCAGTATACTGAGGACAAAGGTAAGTTTTACTATTTTGAGCAATAAATGTCAAGCAGAGAACAATGATATAATCAGGCCTCAGATTAGATCAGTAACTGTGATTCAAAGTTGGGTCCTGTTGGATTTTATGAAATCCTGTGGGGTTTTAAATGTTGCCTGGGTTGACTTTTGACATGACTCGCCGACAGTTTTCGTCATGAATTGAAGTGTTAAGTGTATTTGCCTTTAGTCTCAGCTAAGTACATCGGGGTCTCAGGTCTCATCTAAAAACAAGGTTCTAAATGTGATGGGCGCAGACAGAACTTAGGGACACCAAGCCTAAAGTTATGAGTAAACAAAATCAAGCAACATGAAATAAATAATTTATTTTTCTCTTTTGTTTTCCTTTACAGAGTTTTTGGACATCTCTTACTACTATTATTAAGGTTTTTATTCACTTCAAAGTAGTTCTCAGTTTTACCTGCTTATTTATTTCTGGTTACAGGTTGCAATCAGCTTTTGATGAATTGGAGAGCTTTCAGGTTTTGCATCCATCACTGTTGGCAACCCTCTTCAAAAAATGTTAGAATAAAGCCTCAGCTGGAGCTGTGTGAGATTAAATGACAGTTGCTGAAACAATTGTGTTTCTACAATTCCAAATAATTTGTCAGAATGGTTGTGTTTCGTTGCATTTTGCCAATGTAGAAATTAAATTTTTTATTACTCTCCTGTCCTCAGAAGTAGCTGCCCCTCTTCTGTCTGACTTAGTTATCTGCTGTTGCAGTTGGTGGGGACAGTGTGAGTCTTGGTGTGTGATATTCTAACAGGTCTTGCAGGTATTTTGGTCTTTCTCCACTGGAAAGAGAATTTCAAAATTCAGTGAAAAGTTCTTGGTGGTTTTGGGAGGGGATGGAGAGGCACTGCTCTAAAATATCAGGATGTTTACATTTACGTATACACATACACACAGACAGATGTTTCAAAGCTCTTGCATAAGTATAGTCTTCGTTAGGATTACCTTCTTCTTGCAGTTTGGTAATGAAACTCGTATTTAAAAATAGTTCCCCAGAAGGCTATCAAGACACTGAACATGATCTACTAGTGAAAAATTATTCCTCATTTCCCTCCCAGGGGAAGGCCTTAGAGTTACATGCAATTTTAGATTTTTATTTTTATGGCTTATAGTTTACCTGAAACTGAGAAAATCTTTGTCATAAATTAAAAAGACAAATAAGTGCTCTGCAAAACATAGCAAAGGGTATAATTATATCCTCATCATTGTACAGGGGAGGCATTTATGAGTACTTGGTGGTTTAAGTGAGCTGTTTTGCTTGCCTCTTTTAAGAGTAGTTACTTTATAGAACAGCTTTAAGCGTGGGTTTCATTTTGGTTTTTAACAGCAAAGTTGTGTTTCTGCAATTGTGCCTGTGAACATCTGCAGCTCATGTAGTGGTCTTAAGCTGAAAGGACTGTGACATGTCCTATCAAATCAACACAATATTTGTGGTTATCAGCATGATAATTCAATTAGCTTTTAATTAAATATGGTGTTGCTCTTGGCTTTCCAGTTTCTGAGACTGCACTGAAGTCTGTTTCTGTTGTTGAAAATCCAGCTGTTTTCCTTTGAGGCTGCTCATCCTATCTCAGACTATCCTCATATTTTCAGCTTGCCATTTAAGCTACTGCTTTGCCCTGTCTAGATGATCTGGATCTACTGACTTCCTTTGCTCAGTATTTACTACAGTTAATGGAATGAAATAGAAGCCTCAGCTTTAAGTCCTTGGCTTAAAGTTTGTCCACGACTTTGTCTCCTAGTTTTTTTTTCATTTCTACTTTTAAGATACAGCTGACCTTTTCTTCCAACATAAAGTTGTAGAAACATACGGTTTTGCTGGTAAAAGTGCGTGATGTCTAAATATCTTCTCTGATATCTGAACAATAACATGGCCCTAAAGTTGCAGCAATGGGTTCTAAATTTGTAGAAAAATAGTTGTCCTGATTTCACACTGTACTACTTGGACTGAGTGCAGGATTTTCAGTTGCCATGTATTAAACCACACAGAAACAAAGCTGTGTATGTCAGGCTTGTTATCTGTCATAGTGTAGGCAGCAGTGAATTTCTCAGTGGTTAAAAGATTTGGTGTTAATGAACAGCAATGGGAGGAAAACATGCTTTTCATACTAAGTATTTCATAGTGAAAAAAAAGCAAAGAAACCATGTATTTTGTCCATAAGCTCTTGACTTGAGTTCAACAGAAACAACATGACCAAAATGTTGTGGCAATTTCTGTCACTGGCTGTTTTGATTCTCAAAGTGGCATAGCTATTTAGAGAAGAAGTGTTGAGGAAAAGCAACTGCACACCCTAAGGCAAAGTGACTGGGTTAAGTTTTTTGGGTTTAGAGGTTTAGATTTCGTTCTGACTTGGGATAAATGCAGACATGTAAACAACATCAGGGTAGAGTATAGGGCAGGACAACTTAATGCTGTTTTAAACACAGTGCAAAACCGGCTGAAGCTGGTGGCCAGGCTAGTCTCTTACAATATGTCATCGTCAAACTTTTGATTTGTCTGTTCCTAAAAAAAAGATAACACATAGAGCTGACTTTTTTGTGTAAATGGGAATTGCACAAAAACTGCTTTTTAAGTTGGATTCTAGATTCAACCACTGCTACCTAAATAATGTAAAACATGGCAGTGGCTTTTGCAAAGATCCTCAAGACCTTGTTTGTCTCAGTGCTTAATACTGGAAGAAAAATTTGCATACTCGAAATCTTGTCAGCATTTCTGGCATGGGTTTCCCTCTGTGTCTCTCTATATTTTGCACCTTTCAACTCACAGGCTGCCACAGGTCTGACAATGTTCCCACTCTGAAGGGGACAATTGTACTTCAGCACTGGGTGATCAAACCATTGATCAAACTACAAGTTTTCTGTTCAAACTACTGTGTTTTTGAATGCATATTCCTGTGACTGAAAAAAAAAAACCCAAACTAAACTTAATATAAACTTACCCAGTTGCCTGCATGTTTTTTTTCAGAAGTAGTTCAAGGCTGTTGTATGTTAGCACTTCTTGGTAAATCCCAAGTGTTGTAAATTCCAACTTGTTTGCAGGTAGTGATGATTAAAAATAATGCTATGAGGCTTTATGCAGCTCTTCAAAATAGAAGAGAGAGAACTGAAGAGCCATGGTTTAAGATAAAGAGTGTGATTGAGCAGTAAGTGCATTTGAATATGCTCCTGTGGCTGTTAAAGAAATACAGTGATTTGAGAGTTGCTTTATTTCAAGAATCCCTTAGCTTTGAAGTCAGTATCCACAGCAGATGCCAAATTACCTAATTTGAAACTGATATGTGCAACTCAGGGAAGACAGGTCCTGGCAGCCACAGCAGCTCCTCTGGTAGTTTCCAAATTCCATGAGATGTGATAGTTGGGATGTAGAAAGCAGCTCTTCAGTCTGCATTCAAACGGTGGTCTTTCTGCTGAGGCTGACAAATGAGAAATGTTACACGATCTAAGATGTGAGCTGAGGCTACCAGTTCTTCCCATATGACACTGAGCTGCTGCCAGGAGTTAATGACTTTTAGCCATTACTGTTCCAAGCTTGCTTTATTATGAGCAAATAGTGACAAACTACCTAGCTCGTGTAATCCTAGAGCTATGAAAAGTCTTATTTAGTTCTCTCAGAATTATTCCATGCCTTCAGCAGAAGCATTTTACTGCTTCCAGAAGGCTGAAGGATGTTTGGGAAGCAGACTCCTGGAAGGATGTTAGGCAAGCAGACTTCTGTTCAGTGTGGATTGGTTTTTTAATGCTGTACTATGCAACATAGCTACAAATGAGGAAACATTAACTTTGGTCAGCATTTGGATTCATAATTACTTATATTTTCATTTCTTACTTTTAGAAAGGAAGCTAAAATGATCTTAAAGTAAAATTAAAAACAGTCTTCTGGCAATGAGTAGTGGGACTCCTGGCATCATGTGGAAGAGACAGAGGAAGGGTGTATACTTTCAGGTCACAGATATGCTCCAAAAGACATCAAACTTGCAAACCTGCAAGTCATTGACAGGAAAGTATGTAACAAAGTACAGAAACTCATTCATAGCAAAACCAAAACCCAAACTGCTTCTTGCAAGTACTGGAGGTAACTAGGTAATTTCCAGCTGTGTTTCTAGAGCCACTCCTACTCTTTCCCCACCTTATCTTCCGTTCATTTTGGATGTAATATGAGAGATTTCCTTCCTGTATGGGAAATACTGATGTGAGCTACTTGTTTGCTCTCAGAAGCTGTCCCAGAAGTCCATTTCCACCTGAGTCTGGGGGGTGACAGTGGGAAACAGACTAGAGGACTACACCTTTTTGCATCGTTTGATTCATCTAATGGTCTAGCGCTCATATAGGTATTCCTCTATCATGGAATCTAGTTTGAATTTGGCCTCAAACACAAAAGGAGTGATTAGTGGGAATGCTTCAGGGCAACAGTTTAGTCTCTATATAAGTCCATGGTGTCACTTAATCAACAAGTGCTTGCACTCTGTGCTTTGCAAAAGAGGCAGAGAAATGATATGAACTGCGCCGGTGTGAATCACCAGCAGCAGAAACCCATACCGTGTATTAGACTTTACTTGCCCCTCCTGGGTTCTGCTGTTTTGGGGTTTTTTTAATTTGTTTTCGTCCAACTAGTTGATATTGCTTTTAAACACAGTGTTAGTAGCTGAACTTCTGTGCTCCCAGCCCCACTGTGTTAGGTCATGTTTGACTTCTGTAATAAGTGGGTCAAAATACAGTTCACTGGAGACAAGATAGTTTCTTACATCTGTTATTAATAGCTGACATTACTGAATGTTTTAGACAAGGTCTCTTCTCCTACAGGCTCTCATGTGCTTGCTTTCTTGCTCTCACTTGCCCTCATTGTTGCTCTCACCATCGCTCTTGCCTGCTCTCATGCACTTCCTTGCTCTCCCTCATGCTCTTCCCCACTTGCTCTTGCTCCCTCTTCTTGCTCTCTCCTCCTCACATCCTGTCTCACTCAGTCACTTTCTCATGCCCTCTTGCACGCTCGCCTTTTACACGCACTCTCTTTCTCTCCATTTCCCCATTAAGCTGTCAAAACCAGATTCTTGAATTCCAGCTGCCTAGAAAATTCTTTAAAATACCTTCTCAATTCATAAGCTTTTGGAGATGCATAGTCATACTCACTCTGTAAGCCTATCTCTCATAGGCTCAATTACCTTGTACATGTTGTTACTGCAAAATGGTTTTTTTGAAAAGTGAGACACATTGGATTGTAGACTGACTCACATTTTACAGTAAAAGCACCTACATTTTATTCTGTAATTACAGTCCTGGAACACTTTCTGGTTTTTCCTTCTTCTGTGAACTAAATCTCAGTGTGGACTGTGCATGTGATTTTTGGTTTTAAGTAGCCCCAGTCAACTTTTTATCGGTTTCAGCTGTCTGACATACATAAAATTGAAGATCTACTTTTTGAAAGTTTTTGGGATTTTTTAGTTCTGAAATTTATTTTCCTTATTTCTTGTAAGAAACATAAATGTGAAATTACCTGGTTATTCATAGTTTTTTCCCCACCTTTTTTTTTCCACCCCAGTAAACAAAATGAAAGAAAATCAGAGACTGATTTTCTATTTTGTCAGAAATCAGTTCCCTTCAAAACCAAGCCAATATTATTTATTAAAATAGTCATACAGCTACAAGTCACTTGTGTGGGTGTGTTGGTTCAATTTATGTCATAAAGTAGACAGTGTCTAATTTAATTTGTTTTGTAGAATAAGTTTTAGATGTGAAACTGTGTTTGTATTCTCAGAGACATGATACAAGTGACTTCTTACATGTCTTTGTTGTTGCAGGAATTGTCAGGACACACACACTCAGATCCGACACAATAAACTGTATTTCCTTGAAGTGTCACATGAAAATCAACCACTTGTGTATATCCATGATTTTTCTGCCTGTGATTGTTCATTTAGTAAGTATGGTTTTGTATGCAAGGGACATACAAAGAAATGGGGAGGCTAAAAAAGGACTTGCAAACTATAAAGACAATACTTTTTCAGCTGAGGTTAACAATGTGTTCAAGTCACGTCGCTAAATTAGTCTTAAAGATTAATTTACGAATGTCACTATTATAAGTTTATACTTGAAGGTCACAAGTTCTAATCTTTATTTAAAATCTGGCTACACTCTATGCATATGTTTAATTCTGAAGTCTTAGGAATAAATCTTTTGGCTGATTATCATAGCCTGTGGCTGGATCACTAGTAGAAATAAGGGATGTGTCTTTTGCAATGAATACTGGAAAATACTTTATTGTGATGGGCAAGCAAACAAGATAAACTTGTGTCAGGTTGGGGTGTTTTTTTCACAAAAAAACCCAAATGGGCTCATGGGATTTTGTATTTTGCAGTTGAGTGCATAGCATTCAAGACTATCACAAGCTGAACATGCACCACTTCTGTTTTTGCTGAATTTCTGAGCATACAGATTTTTTTCTTCTGGAAAGCTGCAGGAACCAAGGATACAAACCTCAGCAGGATGTGCTGTCTCACAGAGGGAAAGAGATGGGATAAGATTTTCTGAATATGATTGACTAGAGACAGGTTGGTGCTGTTTTTAAATCCATATATGCAATCGCATACCAGGGCAAATAAATTTCCTTTCATGCAAACATTGTCTTCAGAATATGTGCATTGAGTTTGTAGTTAGCCAAAACATGTTTGACAAAATCATTTTGACCATCCTTAATGATTAAATGTGGCTATTAACATAAAAGGGATTAAATAATTACATGATATAGCACTTTCTATGCTATTATCTTCCAGTGACCCTTGCCTTTTGGCCCAGGAATGTATGACAGATGTCAGCAGAGTTGTTTTCATGGATAATTTTAATTACGTGGAAAAATTATTTCTTACATTCCTAGTACTTGTGCACAAGTTTAAAAGAAGCACAAGAAAATGTGATGTGTTTTTATTTTATATATTTTTCTGAATTGTGACAGTTGGATATTATCCATATGCTGTCTGTTAACCAATATTGTAACACTCTCAGCAATAATTCATCTAGTGGAAATAATTTCACTAAACTCTAACTTATGGTTCCCAAAGAATTTGAAGCTTCTGGGGTTTTTTTTCTCTTTTTTTTAAAACTAACTGTTGCAGTCCTTTGCTACTGTGGTAAGCACAAATGGGTACCTTAAATTACTACAAACATAAAAGCTAAATTTTCTTGACATCAGATGTTCCAGGGCAGATTTTTGACAAAAATGGAGTGTGGAGTGTTTTGCCAGCCCTAAAGGGATCATTTAATAAGCACATTAGTTTCTGGTGTATTTTCTTCAATTTTGCAAGCAAGCATATATGTATTTTTTTTTTAATTACTTGATTGAAGACAAGGTAAATCTTTCAAACTATTAAATGAGACTAACATGCATGTTCCTTCTTCATAAAAGCAATGAAATCTTGTATTTTCTCATGTGAGCAACAGTTTTGCTGGTTTTTTTTACACCAAACGAAACTATACCAAAACAAAAAAACACTTCTGCCACATAAAGAGGAATTTCCTAAAGACATCTAGGGGAAAGAGAAATAATGTTTGAGAGTAATTTTTAATATCACTTTGAGGTAGTGGTCAGTCATACTAATTTTTTGCCTTTTCTATCAAAAATGTCTGTGGAACCCTCTTGTTCTTAGAGAGCAGGAGATCATAAATGACCACATTTCTCCTGGAGTCTGACAACTGCCTGTTTTCATCCCCAGCTGACTTTGCTGTTCCTGAAGCAACTCCATAAAACACAGTAGTCTAGCACACCAATGAGTCTGCTTCCTAAACAAGGCAGCCCCTAGAAATCTGTTTGGCTTTTGTTTTCAGCATAATCTTTACTCTAAGCAAATGTAGAATTCACCTGTAATAATGCAGTGTGTATTTAAGATACTACAAATATCAGTGAACAACCTTTAATAGGACATAACAGTTGTCAGGATGTGTTGGTAAAGGTTTCCCAGAAGAGACTATATTTCAGCTAGAAAAGGGCAAACCTGCCAACTTATTTTGAGATTAGAAGCACAATCAGTGGGAATGTTCCACCAACTGCACAAAGAGATATTGAAGATAATACTTCATCTTCAGATGAAGCATTGCCCTTTCTCCAAAGTAATATCTAATTATTAATGCTTGCCCAAGAATAGCTGTGCTGCTTCATGCGTCTCACCTTTTTAATACCTGCACTTTTAGACTTGGTCTTTAGGATTGGTAACATCTAGCATAACCTTTAGAGTTTAATTTCTGGTATAAATTATGTAAAGAAAAATCATTTATTAACCACTAACAATAGAGCTAACAGGTCACCCTTGACAGTGACTAATAATCCTCAAACAGAACTCCATGATGAAAAAACAATTGCTGAGACACTAGTGACAGCAAATCAGAAAGTTATTAGCACACATCATATTGTCACAGCAAACACAGCATGACCAAGTCTTTGTTCAGAGAGTGAAGTATTTAAGAAGTTAGGGGAGAAGCATTTAAAAAGTTTGGCTTTCTCACTGAAAGAGGGGGGTATGGATGAAATGGTTACACGCGTCAAGGGAAAGAAAGGGCACAATTATCCATCATAAGCAAGCTTTAAGGGAGTTTTATCTTCACTTGATACTGATGCTTTCTGCTGGTAACTTTAGCTGTGCAATGGGACTTGGATAAGCAAAGCACTCACATTTACAGCAGTTACACAGAATAAGAGAAGAATACCATAATTTCTGTGTTCCTGCAGAACTCCATGCCTCAGCAAGTGTTAGCAGGTGATGCTTTCAAACATGTGAAGAGGCATCTCTCCCTCTGTAAGACCATTGATCAGAAAGACTTGGATTCTGGGTGTTTGTGTCCATGGTTTTTTTTTATGGGAAATCTGTTATTCCTGCTCTTAAGTAGGTGCAGGAGAGCTATAGATGATTTTTCTTATCAGAATTGTCATGAGGTGTTTCTAAGCATTAAATAGGTGCTGTGTTTGTAAAAATTGAAGAACTTGGCTAACCTTGAGAATTAGTAAATGGATGAACTCAAACTAGACATATTTTCATTTGGTGTCTCCATCCTACCTTTGCTAGTCCTGTAAAATTTTACATCTTTCTATTCAGTGTTACAAAAACATACATATTGAAAGTTAACAAAAATGCTCTGATTAAGCCACAGATGTGCAAGATTCCAGATGTTAGCTTAAGGCTCAGAGTCACTGCAATTTCAAGCAGAAGCTCTCCATTTTGTATAGCAGAAGAAAAAGAAGACTTTTTTCTTTTCCTCTTAAAGGTCATGTTGTTTTTCAGAAAAGGTGCTTAGTATTTCTCCTTTAGTCACATTGGGATATCAGCCTCTGAGGGCAGAAACGCAGTGGGCTTCCTTCAGCAGTTTAATTGCTCTTCATCCCTATTCAGCATGATGTGCTGTTTCCTACAGAACTGAGGAGCGAAACTGACAAGATTACTTTGACCAGTCATCTTGTTTCAGCACAGCCAATTCATGAGTATTCATGTTACAGTCTGTAAGGATTAGTTGCTTCATCCTCCTAGAAACAGAATTCAATAGAACATGATTTTTCTGGAGATCCTGATGTCTAAAAAGTGGCCAAGAGACAATCTGGTGAACCCATTCGTTAGACAAGTGGACAGGGAGATGGACTGGAAAGAAGATGAACTGCTGGCTTCAGCAGGTTATGATAGTGGCTTGAAGTCTGGCTGGAGGGCAGTCACTGGTAGGATACCCAGGCCTCAACACTGGGGGCCAATACTATTATTCCTGACATAGACAACAGGGCGGAGTGCAGCCTGAGCAAGTCTGAAGGAAATGTGAAACTGTGGGGGGTGATTGATACACCAGCTGTCTGTGCTGCCATTTGAAGTCATCTTGACAAGCTGGAGAAACGGACCAAGGAGAAGCTCATGAAATTCAACGAAGGCATGTGCAGGGTCCAGTGGAGAATAACTCCACACATCAGTACAGACCAGGGGCTGGGAAGCAGCTTTGCAGAAAAGATGTTGGGAGCCTGGTGGACCAAAACCATTGAACATGATCCAGTAACACACCCTTGTGGCAAAGAAGGCTATATTAGGAAGAACACTGCCAGCAGTTCTAGAGAGGTGACCCTTGACTCTAGTCATGCCTGCCACATCTGGAGTTGTGTGTCCAGATCTTTCCTCCTCAGTACAAGAGGAGACATGGATATGCTGGAGCAAAGGGCACAAAGATGTTTAAGAAAGTACATACAGGGGCGTAGAGAGAAAATCTGAGAGCTGAGATAGTTTACCCTTGAAGAGAAGGCTCAGCACAAAGAAAGCATTTTGTTACAGGGAGAGTCAAAACACTGGAATGAAGAGAAACTCTACTGCCTGGAGAGGTTGTAGAGTCTCCAGCCTATGAGATATTCAAAACCTAACTGTGCATGCTTCTGGACAACTTGCTGCATTTTGAGCTGAGGGGTTTGAACTAGGCAATCACCAGAGATTCCTTCTGAGACAATCGATCCATGAATCCCTGGTACAGTGCCAAACGGAAACCAATACAGCCTTTTCATGGAGCATGTGGCCAGTGTTTTTTTAGCCTGAAGATAGACACATTCTGTTTTTGACTGGACTGATCCAAGCAAATAGGAAGCGAAGTACAGTTTTATTGTGCCAGGCCTGTTTTCTGGCTGTTTCCACAATATTGACCCACTTAAATGGAGATAGAAATTAAGTTTCAAGTGCTGAAAATATCCAATTAATAGAGATTGCTGAGCAATTCTTTTGCAAAGCTCCTAATCTGCAAACACTTTTCCAATCGATAGCTACTTCTGTTCAGTATAACCCCAAGGTGACTGTATTCTGTCAGCTGTGAGTGAGACATAGAGCTCTTGAAAACCTGGAAAGATTAATGTCTTTTGGAAAAAAATTGCTTTTTTTTTCAATACACCCTATGGAGTAGCATGAAATTCAGCATTCCTCATTCCCTTCACTTACTGGTATCTCTTAGTTGCACAAGGTTTCCAAAACACTCTTTTTCTATTGCTCATGCTATGATTCAAGGGTCATTCCCTGATGGGACATCTGTTGGTGGGTAAATGCTTGCACACCTTCTCCAAATCCTTTGCGTCCTCTACTTCAGTCATTAACTAAGTCCAAGCCAAGAAGTGACATGTCTAGAGAGTTTCCAATGGTGCTGTGAGTGGATTGAGATATATTGGCAAAATTCAACCATGTGCATTACAATGTTTTTTTTCTGTAGCAAGTTTTAACCTGCATTTCATGATGAAGAAAGCCTCTTTGAACTTACCTGAAGTGTATAGTGGTCTGATTAATGAATATTCATGCAGAGAAAATGGCATCTGCTCTGACGGACAGAAGAACTGTAATTGGTTTCAGGATTGATAAATATGTATGCTGCAGTCTACCTCAGACAGTGCATGCTAGAAACATTAGCATCCTGCTTCCCTTGTCAAAGCTCAAAATGAGTGGAAACAATTTAAATGGTTTTTTCTGTGCAAATTGAGTAAGTGACAGTTGCTAATTTTACACCATTTTTCTGCCAAGTCTCTCTCTAGGTGGCAGAAGATTGTTGCACGTGGTGGATTTCTTACTTAGCGTTGTCTGGGGAAAAGTGTCAATGGTTCAGATGTTGCTCCTGACTAGCATGGAATTGCTTTTATTTGATTTCAGAACACATCAGAAGTAGCTGGTTCTCCTCTACGACCCTGATCAGAGAGACACCTGTGCTCAGTACCTGTCACTCAGCCAGCGGGAGCAGTAAAGCTTGTTCAGCACATTGCTCCAAAAGGAGCCACAGTCACACCAGACCTCCTGAAATCTCTATACCTATAACATGCAGATAATCAAATAGAAGAGGAACACCAAGGAAACAGCCAAATTCACATATCCTTGGGGGGAAAAAAAAAAAAAGATGCATAAATTACATGCTTCCAGATAGCTTCTCTATTACATCTTTCATTTATTGAAGGGAGGTGTCTGTTCAAAAGACAGAGAAAGGAATAAACATTCAGGTGACAACAATATGCTACAGCCTGCAAGACAGAGATATCTGTTACAGGAATGTAGTGGAATTTCAGATTGAAAGACAGGATGATTTCTTGCATTCCAAAACTGAAATGCTGTATATGAAACTTGTTTATTTGCAACGTGTTTTTCCCCAAATGTATCAGTATTTCAAGGGCATATACTGAGAAAACCAGATGGATTTACAGATGGAACAAGGCTGTTGTGGATTTGATATATTTTTGTTGTTTCAGAGAAAGTAGGAAAAATTGCTCTGATATGTAAAATTGCTGATTAATATCTAAGCACTTACACATGACGATCACTGGGTAAATAGATATTTTACTGCAGAGATTACACAGAGAAAATGTAACACACAAAAAAATTTCTGTTAATTTATCCACATAACATTGGAGATATGAAATCTTTAAAAGGGTGAAGATAGACTGCATAAGTCTGTCCTTAGTCAGCTTATTCTATAATATAGTGAGATCACATTTAAAACCAATTTTAGCCCATTGATCAGGTGGAGGTTGAAAGATGAATAGATTTTTTTTTAATCATTAGGGTAGCAGTCCTTTGTATCTGACACTTCCCCAATGGTCTGCCCTGAGCCTTGTGAACATCATTTCATCTCTTCTTACACGGCAGCAAACCTGTATTATAAGATGCTGTTTCTGATGGGCCAGAAAAAAACCCAAACACTCAACAAAATGCTGTTTTGCAAATTTACATGCAACACGGCCTTTCTGAACCTGCTTACTTCTCTGAAGTCTGGAATTGAAATGTTTTTCTGCAACTTGGGGATATACATGCAAGAATACATAGCTTAGGAGCAGACTGTACTCCTGCTTTCTGTGTGTGTATGTGCGCCTGGATCTCTTATTGTAGGAAAAAGCCTTTTTCCTTTTCATGGCTACTGAGATTTATTCAGTTGGCAGGCATTTCAAGTTGTAATTGTGAGTCACTGGATGTTAACCCAAACACTTTCTTTCTTCGCAGCCATGGGTTAAGCAATAGAGGGGAAAAAACAAAGGGGCAAAACAGCTTGATTGGTTATGTAAACAAATCAAGTGACTACTGCTGCCCATCAAGTTTTTCACTGCAATAGGGACTCCCTTCTCCTGGTGAGTTGCTGGTGCCAAGACTATTACATGTTGTACTTGTCATCAAATCAGCTTCTATACTAATTAAATACCTTGGAGTTCTCTCTTGGCATCTCTTGTGCAGATTGGCTGTAGCTTTGGACATAGGCATAAATGCGTGGTTGTGTCAGTGCAAATTCTCAGTACCATTTATTTTGATTCCTGGAATGTGAAAGAATAGGGCTTAATATTTTCAGCTTCTTTCTGCTACTTTAATTAAAATCAATAACTGTCACTGTGATAATGGATAGTCTTCCTGGACAAGAGCTATTGGCCTGTTCAGAGGGAATAGAGTGAAGGGAAAGGAGTTGTAAGACTGTGAATTGTCTTACCTACGAGATATGATGTCGAGATCTTTCGAAAACTAATTTTTTGTATTTGATATTGAAAGAAAAGGATACATGGGAGTGGATAGTATTTAAAAATAAAAAACTGATCAGGAGCTGTTTGCTTTTTAATATGGTCTCAGAGCTGAATATGGAGATTCTAAGCATTGACCCTGAGTTTTGCCGATGTTGTATTTCCGACCTGAAGGGATATTCGGAATAAATGGGAATCACATCAAGAACACTATCACTGCTTAGGCTACGTTTTGACAAACAGTCTTCATTCTGGGTACTGACCACTCTAGCTCCACAATTAAGTTAAAAATTAATTTTTAGAAAGTGTATTTGAACTACAGGTCTCACTTGGGAATAAATGGAATTTTTATTTTGAAGTATAGTTTATATTGGTTTTTTTACACCAGGCAAATGCAGAGAGTCTTCATGCATGTGGAATTGTTTAATGTGCAGAAGATACTCCTGCTATGATGTATGTAAGAAATGAATATATCAAATATATCCTGTAAACAAATCAAGATATTCTATTGGGCTGTGTCTTTCAGAAAGATAAAATGCAGTTCAGCAGTGTCAGAAAAAATTTCGTTTCTTCTCTTATACTATTCCTTTTCAGTTAAGCCTATCTTTTTCCTCTTTCGTTTTTCCCACAAAACTCAGCTTATCAAAGTAACTTTTACGGCAACTTTCTTTAAGGCAGCAGAACTTCCATGAATGAAGATTACTTGCTTTAGGATTTGGGGCTGTAATGCGAGAGTGGTCTGAAACCATAAAGTAATATAAGTGGGTCTTGGAAGGCTACTAGTTTGCATTCATGGAAAAACAGAACAGTGAAGTTGCCAGTAAGGCTGCCACAAAGAAACACAGCTTTTAGCCAATAAAAGGATGCAGAAGACAGAGCATAAATTGGATGCCAATTAAGAAAAATCTACTTAGCTTTGTCTGAAGCCCATTTAAACTTTATATTAGCCACAAAAAGGAAGTTATTATTAAAAATTGAGTTGTTATCAAGCAGTTCTTAAGTGGGAGGCTTGCTTTCTCTTTCTGGCTTTCCTGTCATTGTCTGTATTTTCTGTATTCACACAATTGTTTTTTTATTCCTGCTAAGCCAGTTGGACCATTTAGTGAGTAAAGTCTCATGATTCAGTGTGTTCATACCACCATGTCTATCTTAATATTTGCTTGATAGGCAGGGCTGCTTCTGAGGATGGTGCTATTGACAGAACAATAAATACAAGGAGAGAGAAAATAAGGAAAAAAAAAAAAAGTGAGACTGTTGGAATTAGAGCTGTTTGGAAATCTTGGTAGCATACAATTAGAGTTTTCCTTAGTTGTTTCTTAAAACACTGCTTGACACCTTTGTCTGGAAGTATACAAAGCTGAGGGCAGGTTGCTGCACCCAAATGGCTGGGAATGCTGGTTTTTTCTGCTCAGACTGGCCTCTAATGAAACTGAGATGAAACAGCACGAGTGAGTCCCTTTTTTTTACTAAGACAGCAATGCTTGAAGTAACGTTACTGATTCTCACTGGGCATGATGTTGGTGGATGAGATGGACAATTCAGTCTTATCTCAGAAATAATGTAAATGCGTAAAGACACTTTAATCAAATATGATAACAGATCTGCTCATGGATCTATGCTCCCATTTGTAAAAAACAATGTTTTTTTCAACCAAATGTTGTAGCATGTAGCATTTCATTTGTTAGGACATAGGCTAGTGAAATCTAGACTAATAAAGAGGTGATTTGTGTTAACATGCAGCAATTGCATGTGGCAGCTACTAAAAGCTGAATCAAAAGTATTCCATTCTACATATGTTTCTATAGTTTTAAACATTTTAGCTTCTGCTGGACTATGTCTTGTGTCAGAATATCAATATTTCTTGGACTGGTATTTAATTATATTTACTATAGTGTCTCAACTGTTACATCAGGAAGGAGGTAAGGAGAGTGTCTTCTTGTTAGTGATCATCTCCTAAAACATTGGGGGTAAACAAGCAGAAGATGGAGTCTGGGATTCATTCTATTTTTTGCTTAAAAACATGCAACTTCATTTCAAAAATTTTCCATCGCTTTGAAAAAATTTTTCTATTTTAACTGAGCACAACATGGAGTAGCTAAATCATGTATTACTGGATATCATTACATGTGGAAAAAACATCTTGCCATTATGTTTTGGATCTTGATCCTTGTGCTCATGCTGAACTCCTGTCCCCATGATTTTAGCTAGGTTCTTGTTGCAAGCTAGGAACCTTTTTGACTTTTATGTATTTTGTGACTGTGATTGAGGTTGTGTTGCAGATTTCAACTGTGATTTTTGCTTAGAGCTCCAGAGTATGCTTGAGCCCTGACTCTCTGGTCACTCATGCAGCAGAATTCATTGTCTTTCTCCAGTGTGAAGTTGTCCAACTGTCTCATCTTGCCTTGTAAAAACTGAGTACTTGAACTTTTATAATTGCCTTTAGCACAAGCTTCTGGGACCTCTCTACATGGTTTTTGCAATGTACATGAGAGGCCAATGACAGGAAACTGGGATTAAGAGAATTATTCACGTTTTTGCTGTTAGGAAATGGAGAAAGTACCTGCAGAGTATCTTGGCGCTTCCCTGACGCTATTCAGACTTGTCCAGCACAAAATTCTGGTGTTATGTTGTACCTGCAGTGTTATTCAAGTGCTGCTTTAAGAAGCTACCCTGAAACTGGTAGGGATCGAGGTGAGAGCAATCACTGGGTAGGATTAGCACTGCAGGCCACATTAATTTTTCTGACTAATATGGTGATTTGCATTTTATCCATGCAATATGTTATTTATAAACATTCTGTATTCTTGCTAGCAGAATATGAAGAACAATGGAGATGATTTCATGCATCAGAGTGTCTGTGCACACAGTAATATCCCAAGACAGGGAATAAATTTGGGGAGTATGGGAAGTCTGGAGAAGAATCTGATGTGTAACTAAGACTTACTTTATGAAAAAACCCTCAACCAATCAAACAAATATCTGAAGACTAAAGAATGAAATCTTTTGGTTACATGGAAAGAGGGAATTTTCACTGAGACTGGCTGCTTGCTGACCAGGCCAAATACATGCTGAACATAATTTTAAAAATTATTACAAAAAATGTGTTTTATTTTCCATATATTATTTTTCTGCCTGGTTGCCATTTTGTCTACTGTTAAGGAGATGCCAGGCAAAAAATGAGTTATTGCATCCATGCAAATGGATGCTATAAGAAGCTCATGCTTCTTCGCTGGTCTTAAAGGGAGTAGATGATAATTACTTGACAGATTGAGCAATAGGGGTTTTATTTCTTAGTCTCTCTTATTTCATTATTAGAGAACACTCTCTCATAATTTAATGACACGGCATTAATGGCATTAATTGGTTTGTATTAGAAATGTAGGGAAAAAGCCTGAAGAATTCGGCAAAACCCGTGTTTTGTGCCTTTATGTGTTCCAGATGTGGTATTTTTCAAGAGTTTTCTGACAAGGCTTCTTTTCACTTTTTTATTTTGCACACTGTCCTAGGTTACGATGTAAAATGTGCCCAAAAGTATATATTCTATCACCATCTTCATAAGCTGTTAAAAAACCGGTGGGGCAGTGTTCCCCACCTCCTTCACAACTCATCCCTGATAAACTCCAGGGATATCTCCTGTTAATGGGCCAGCTGTTGAAACCAGGTGGGGCAGTGTTCCTTATCTCTCCCATGAGCCATCTCCAGGGGGTATCTTCTGTTAATGGGCCATCTAGCCTCACCGCATGACTGATAAAATTACATCAAACCGTTGTGAAATGTACCGCCCAGGGGGAGAAATCAAGCATTCCATCCTGGATATAATCTGAGATTTTGAACACCACGAGTAGCATTTTTCCACTGGATTCCAAGAGGAAGACCAGACCCTTCTACAAGATCACTGCTTCAACAGAACCATCGTTCCAGGAGGACTGCAGGCACCATTTAATCGGACTACTACCAACACCCTGACTGACAGGGTGTCAGGTTGTATTCTGACTCTGTCAGTGGTTTTCTTTTTGTACTATTGCATTTATTTTATTTTTCCTATTAAATTGTATTTCTGACTTGGAGTCTCTCACTGGTTTGCTTTCAAACCAGTACACACAGTTTTTCATGAATGAATCCTTGTGCCATATAGACCTTCCCTGACTGCATTCTGATGTTCTCTATTTATAGCTGCTGTAAGAAAAGGTACAAGGTCTATGGTGATAAGGATTGGACCAAATGTCCACCGCACCTGGAAGTGAGATGCTAAATAATTTTAGGGTTGTTTTTTGAGTTCATACTAATTACTATTTGTCAGCTCCCCATGAATTGGATTAGAATAGTGGTTGCATATGAGTTTGCAAGGTCTGTTTTTGTTGACCCTAAGAGCAGCATATTGCACCTTTCACAAGAAACAGCAAACAGAATTCAAGGCTGTTATGAAGTTCCACAAGTCGAAGTGCAAGGTACTGCACCTGGGTCAGGGCAATCCCAGAACTGAGACCAGACTGATTAACTCATTTGAGGGCAACCCTGCAGAGGAGAACTTGGGAGTTCTCATGGATGAAAAGCTGAACCTGAGCCATCAATGTGTGATTCAAGCCGAGAAGGCCAAGCACATCCTGGGCTGCATCCAAAGTACCGTGGGCAGCAGGGCGAGAGAGAGGATTCTGCCCCTCTGCTCTGTCCCTGTGAGACCTCACCTGGAGCACTGCATCCAGCTCTGGGGTCTCCAGCACAGGAAGGACATGGACCTGATGGAGAAAGTCCAGAGGGGGGCCATGAAGATGGTGAGAGAGCTGGAACATCTCTTCTATGAAGACAGGCTGAGAAAGTTGTGACTGCTCAGCTGTTGAGAGAAGAGAAGGCTCTGAGGAGAGCTTAGAGCAGCCTTTTGGTACTTAAAAAGCTTTTACAAAAAAGAGCAAATTTTTTTACAGGCAGAAAGTGATAGGACAAGAGGGAATGGTTTTAAATTTAAAGACAAGATTTAGATTAGATATTAGGAAGAAGCTCTTAGCTGTGAGGGAGGTGAGACAGCAGAACTGGTTGCCTGGAGAAGTTGTGGATGTCCCATCCCTGGAAACATTCAAGACTGGATGAGGCACCGAACAACCTGACTTACAGGGTGGCATCTCTGAACTAGATGACTTTAAGGTCCCTTCAAACCCTAGCCTTTCTATGATATGACTCTGTGATTTCCTTAATTCCTAATTCTAGCTGAAAAATATTTAGCCTCAAGCTAATAGTTTTTATGAGTCTTTTTCAAACCAACAATAACTATAATGTTTTCACAGGATGTTTCTGAGTGCATCTAGTTATGGATGTTCAACAAAAACCCTTTGGATACAGCAATTTTTGAAACATTGTGATTCCACCTTCTGAATGAATAGCTTTAATGTGTCATAGCTGTCTTTCGCAGTCATCAGCTACTTTGTAAATCATGGCAGTTGATAACATATTGGGTTCCTGGAAGGCAATTAGACAAGACTTTTTTATATTTTTCCCTGCATCTCTCATTACATCTGAACCTGTCTCTTTTTCGTGTTAATTTTAATGTAAAGCTTTTTTGTTTGGTTTTTTTTAAGGCCATGTAGTGTCTGCAGCTCAATGCATTAGCGGTGCCCTGCAATCTGGGGCAGACAAGTTCCATATCAGTAATTTAATAAGTCATACATAAAACAAAACAGCATAGATTTATTTTCTTTTAAAATGGAATAGGGTCAGCTGTGTGAGCAATGTATCTGCCAGCTACTGTCATTGTCCTGCCTAGGCAAACTCATTTATCTTCGTTAGTAAACAACTTAAAAGGCAAAGAAGGTGGATGGCTTAAGGGAATGTTATTAGGACACAAAATCTCTGATGTCTTGCCTAAATCCAGGCTGAATATCTCATTAGACATCTCCCACCAGTAGGCAGTTAGGGGATGCAGCTAAATATACGACTGTTATTAGCAGGTGACAGTGGAACAGGCAGTTGTCACAGCTGGGAGGTCAGCACAGTTAAATCAATCACAGCCAGAGTGTCTGCAGAGAAGACAATAAAGGTGCAAGCTTGTAAATTCTGACAATCACCGATGTTTGAGGTGCATGCATTCAGTCACAGGGTCTTAACATTTAAGGGCCAGTGGCTGGAAATCTTAGGCATAGCTGATAAATCTAGTTTTTTTTTTCCTTTTTAAACCTAAATTCTTTGGCATGTGGAATGCTTTATGTTCTCTGGTGGGAAACTCTATGATTTGTGATATGTGAAGCAGTTTAAATAAGCCACAACAGTAAAAATTAGTGAAAAAGTTGTTTAGTTTTTTTTAGTGTTTTAGTCACTTAATTTCCCATGCCATCAATTCAGTAGTCCTATGGCTATTAATATCACACCAATTTGGAAATGCAGTTTAAGCATGGATACACAAACATGCTGGATGGTGGGGAAGGGCGTTCTCTGCTGAAGAACCACAGTAAAACCACTATAAATTAAAAACATATGGTCTGCCTGCATAAAAGCCAACATGAACTTGCAAAGCCTTTCTGGGGCTGTTAAAATGATTGTATTTCCCAGCAAAACTCACTACCCTAAGCACATCCCTGTGGACTCCAGGAACCCCAGCTATATTTGAGAAGTATCTCAAGGGCTGCTGCTTCCTCAGTGTCTGAAAGGAGCATTGTTTTGCTCTTTTTCTGGAGACATCACATACTTGAAAGGATGTGTTTAGAGGAGAAAAAGAAGTTATAGAATATACCACGTGTTATGTCAACACCTGCAAAGCTACTTGTCATGTCAACTGTAGAACTTGGACAATTCTATTGTGAAGTTGGAAACACTTGAATGATAAAAATTGATAATAGAAAACTCCTACTGGGGTCATGTACGCTTCTCAGTATTCAGACTGCAAAAAATCTTTCTAGTGCTATTGTCCCTTTTTTCATTGAAGGAGAATGTTTCCAACATTCTTCTCTCTTTTGCTCCAGAAGACTGTTTCACAATACACCATACCTTACTGCTTGCCTAATTTCTGAAAGTTTTTACTTTGTTGTATATATGACCAGAGATTGTTTGGTTTTATTTTTTATTTCTTCTGTGAAATTGGTAATGATGGGAATGTGCATTTCTTAGATGAAATTAAGTACCTGAATCAGGCCTCAAGTCTGTTCCTTAGAAATATTCTTCAGCTTTGCACATAAAGAAATGCAGTGAGCTATAATGCTTCTGCTTTCTTCTTATTTATTCTTTGCAATATGGTACATGATGTATGGTAAAAAGTTGATGAAATAGACGTCGGCAAAGAAGCCTAGGAAGGCAGTGAGAAGTTTTCCTAGAAAGGTGTCAAAACAAGGAGTACAAAGTGTAGCATGGTGTGGGAGGGCCCTCGGCTATAGTGGCTACCGCCAATCATGAAGACTCTGCCTCAGAGGTGGAAGACTCCTCCTTCGAGGGGACGTCTGAGGGTGGCACCTCGGTTTAGGACCTGCCCCACCTTCTGGAAAGTTCTGTTCAGTTTGATACCCCATTGGTTGTTGCTCGTTGTACCCTCCCCCCAGTTAATTTTATTGGATCCCGGAACCCTGTACCCTCCCCTTTGTCCCTCTCCCATTGGTTGTATCCCTTTCCCCCGCCCAGTTCTCGCCTCCCTTAAAACCCTCTGCACACCCTTGAATCTTTGGAATTCTCCCTCTGACTGGTCTTTTCTGGCGCCGTCGTCCCTTGACCCTAATAAAGGAGAGCTTGGGGAGACCCCCTCTCGCAACCCTTCGCCTCCCAGTCTCTTCTTCCACCGTGCCCAACAGGCATCTCTCCTGGAGCCGCTCCTCCTCCGCGCGAGAGATCCGCACCAGCCCCTGAGACTCTCCCTGCACCGTCGCAGCCTCTCGGGCTCACGGAGCGCGCGTCTGCGGCAGAGGGGAAACCTGTCCTGGGCAGAGAGGCAACGACAACAGCATGGGCAGATGATGCTTGCTTGCTGTCTTGCTAAAGCTGCAGATTTCTCATGAGCAGCAATTCTTTTCTCAGTGTTCAAGCCGTCAGAGTGCAGGTGCCTTTGTTGGAAGATGGTGGCCTGTGTATATGAACACATGAAGACTACGTGCAGAAAACACTAGGAAACACTTGAAGGTGCACTAATCGGGCATTTGGAAAATCAGAAGTAGCTGAATAGCTGTTTTGACTCTGTGAAGATGACAACACAGTGTTGCTTAGACCCTTTCTTAAACTTCCCAAGACTCCCTCTCTTACATACCTCAGAAAAGGATAAGAAACAGTGCTGATCTGAGGTTGTTCTGTTCACGTTAAAGCATTGGGGTTTTTTGAAAGATAAGTGTGGTGACCATTGTAAGAACTGTGCTGTAACTTGGCCTAACAAAAGAGCAGGGCTATGCAACCAAGCCTCTGCATGAAGAGACCGCATGCAAATTAATATCAAAATTGTGTGGTTTATATTACACAAGACTTAAGCAAGTAGATAAAAATAATTTGAAAAGAATTTCCCCAATTAGAGAAAACAAAGACAAGTGAACTATCACAAACGGGAAGAAAATAAAATCAAAATATAGTTTGAAACTTCTTTTCCATGCGTTTTATGTTGTCTAACATTATATTTTACTAAGTTACTTAAGAAAACCATTTCTATGGCAGCATTGAAGATTAAAGGGCAAAGATCAAATATGCTGTAATAATATTTTAAAACAAATTTTTAAAAATATAAAAATATTTATGAAAGATTAAAATTATTCAAAGGTTGTAAGCATCACTTAGTACAGATTTCTGAGATTACTACTGGTAATAATAGTTTTGACTTTATTATTGGATGAGGAACTACATTAATGATATCATCATTATTCTAAGAAGAAAAAGTAGAGACCTTGATTCTTTTTGCAGTTCTGCTGCTGTTTCAGTATTTCTCATTTTGCTGCTCTGACTTCTTTGTATGAAAACCAAAGGAATATGAAAGAACTGAAACAACAGGATGTTTCTGTTTCAGTGGCTGTCGGCAGATGTTCGTAACTACTGTCTCAGTGGTAACACTGCCAATTTATGAAAGAAGAAGCAGACTTCCTACAAAGAACAGTAAAAAGTGAAAATCTTTCTTAGGTAAGGGTTTATCTGCCAAATTAATAGGTAACTGTTGATGTTACTGTAGAGTTAAAATAAATGTATAAAATATCGAAGCCATTGGTTGATAAAGTAGGAAGCTGCATGAATGAAGGAAAAAAATACAGGGTTTTTATGTTACCTGTTATCTCAAAACAAAGTGTGAGTGCAATCAAATTGATGAAGGATTGAATAGTATTATTCTCTAATTTTTTTCCTTTATTGTTTTCCTGGTAAGTAGTCACTCAAGGAGATCCAGTTAAATGTATCCATAGTCTGACCCTGTTACAGGTTGGAAATATGTCAGACAAAAGGGTCAAAATTTCCTAGTTTTATGTTATTTTTCTCTGAGGTTTTTTTTGTTTGTTAGGGGTTTTTTTTTCTGTTTGGTTGGTTGGTTGTTGTTTTGGTTTTGGTTTGGGGTTTTGTTGGTTGGTTGGTTTTGGTTTTGGTTGGGTTTTTTTCTAGTGGTGTGTGGTGGGCTTTTTTAATTGTGAAAAGCAGTTGATGGGAAGAGCTAGCCAGAGTTTATCAGTTGTCTGACTACTGTGCTCTCTGAGAACTTAAGCTGTTGAATGAGAGAAGTGTGTCTTGGCACTTTATTTGTATAGTTCTTAAGAAAGCACTTAACAAAAAGAAGAAAAACTTCGGCCTACCATAGATGATTTTGTTATCTGTTAATTCATCATTGAAGTGAGCCCTGCAGTCAGAGCAACTCATGGTTCTTAATAATGATATAATTCTGTAATCCTTGAACACTCCGAGTGAAACTAGTAAGGTACCATCTACTTTGAAACATTCTGCAGGTGGGACTAATAACCTGAGCTAGAGTTAATTAACACTTTAGTGTTGAAAGCTTCATGACAACCTCAGAGCCAACTGTAAGCTTAATCTCTTTTAGTTCTTGTGAGGGGCTGTTTTCCAGCCCACCAGAATCCTGTTAATACAGACCGTATCACAGGGTTTCTGATAAGCAGAATCCAGGTAATTTTTTTACTAGGAAAGTTCAGATTTTTTTCAGGATTTCTACACACAAAGTATGTTTTAATGAGAAGTGCTATGGCAACAGCTATGCCTTTTTAAACTAGAAGCTTTTCTTCTGCTTTAGCCTTATGAATTGGTAAACTTGAATATCGCAGCAAAGCAAAAGGGCTCCCTAATGACCTGGGAGAGCAGTTGGGCTTGTTCTTTTGAAAAAAACAAAAATCCTCTAATGCTGCCTTCTCACTAAAGGACTTGCAGAGGGGTCCAGTTGACAAAAATGCGCTATGGATAACAGCATGCTGGAGATAGAGAGAAGACGTGAGTTCTGAAAGCTTTCTTTAACCAACCAGTAGATATGAAGAAGCAGTAAGTTTGGTCCAAAGAAGGACTCTGTTTCTTTGCTTAATTACACGGGACTGCCCCAGCTCTCTTGGCATACCTAAAATAAACCAGCTTGAGACAGCAGTTAACCACAGCAATTGCAGTGCATGTTTGCCTGACCTAGAAAACAGGGAAACAATAACACTCTTTTACTCCCATTCCTGACCAAAACAAAAACAATTGTCCCCAGTCCCAAACACAAGACCTAGAAGGTCTGATCATCCTCGGATTAAAGAAGCAAATTATTTAGACAAAATAGTGGACAATTTTCTTGTGTTTAGTTGTCAAACTACACTATATTTTTTCTCAAATATTTGTAGATGTGTGTGTAGGAGCAAAAGGCATCACAAGGATATACCATTGGTGCCGCTGTGCAGTCAGGAAGGCCAGTCCAAGGCTGAAGTGGCTTTCGGGAGACTATGACTCTCTTCCTGAGATAGTGAGCCTTGAATAGAAGAGCAATGTCTGTCTTCCTTTAGGTGTTTTACCACAAGGGGAGAAAGGTACAACTGCTCCCAAACCTTGAATTCTTAGGGTTGTGAGTTTTGTTTTTTCTGCCTTATTCCTTGAAAGGTGCCCAAATCTGTAGATATTTCTTAGTTCATTTATAGTTGAATTTCATTGTCACTGGTAAAGGTGACTTAGAAAATACCCTGCTGCAACTGACAACTTTGTGAATAGCTAACACTTACGCAAACCATATATGTTGACATACATGAGCTTTTTTTTTCTTTTTATTCTTAGAAAAAGCAACTTTAGGTACAGAAACCAACTGTGGAGCAAGTCAGAAAGGCCTTAAGAGGTAGAAAGATACTCTCCATACTATGTTTATGGGGAAAATTTCTTAGAAGTGGTCTAAGGGTTGATCACTGCTAGCTTTTCTCCCTCAGCTTCTGCTCATGTAATATCCAACCACCAGGAAAACTAGAATTTTTGAGCTATTGGTGATTCTTGATTCTAGGGACTATATGACTCACTAAGATTTATAGTTTTGTTACTCAGTGATAATTTTTTTCATTTTTAATAACCAGCTACCGTTTGGGCGGAGTGGGGGGAGGAAGTAAGGGGGAGGCTCATTACAATTTCTGATAATAATAAACCGAGTTGTGTTGCATAAGCATTAGCTGGAGTAAATCTAGTGGCTAAATGTACTTGTATGCAAATGTCCTTGGCACAAAGCTCAACGCCACCTTTCACAAGCTTGGACCACCATCATGATGCTATTTGTACAAAGCACCTGAAATCAAGAGTAGAATACAAAAGAGACTGCTAAGGCAGCTGTTGAAGATAATAAACTGATGTAATTTCTTAATTATATCACAGCTTCCTACTCCATTTGCTGTAGCACTCAGCTCCTGGGGTCACTTCTGTAAAGGCATCTTCTGTTGTGCCAAGACAAAATCACACACACACCATATGGATTATACAACAATTATCTCTTATTAATACATTCAGTAACGAGCTGGGGCTATCACTTTTGGGTGGAGATTTTATGTTCACTGTTCTAGTGTTTTCCCTTAATGAGTCTGTACTGGCTAAATGTCTTCCAGTCAGACGTGGAAGAGTAAATGCCATCCCATGGCATCTTGGGATGGAATGATCCACAATTTTGCTGAGCTGCCTTTGTTTTTTTTCTCACCTTTTTTTAATTTGTCACAATGCTGTCACAGTCTTACTTGAAAACTGCTAGTAAAGTTTCAGCTCACCCCTTTTCTTTCTGTGTTCTTTCTTTATTTATGTTTTTTTTCTTCTATGACTAAGTATACTTCAGTATCTCTTGCTTTCTGACTGAGGTGAGAGTACAGCTATGATTTCATCATTAAGTTTTTTCATTAATACTGCCCCAAGTCACATATTTCCCGTCTTCCACTACATATTTAAGAAGAAATGTATTAGAAGTACTACTTATACTCATTATGGATATACAAATTGTGTTTGAAACTAAGCAAAAACTTCTGATTTCTGAAATTTTAATTGGCAGCTGTGATAGCAAAGGGATTTTGCTTATATTTTTTACATTGCAACTGAGAATTCAGTCAAAATTTAGCAATAATAGGCTGTGTAGAGCTAGGAAATTGCTTCATATTTTTTGTCATCAGTCTGAATTAATTTCTTCTTTCGAAGCTATCTGGATTCAAAAGCCTTGCCCAATTTAGCAAATGCAGTTTGTCAGTGCCCTGTAAAAATGGTCATTCTGCTCCCTGGCTATGATGTTGCTAGGTCATGGACCCATGTGCATTTCAGTTGTGACATGCAGAGGTTTAATACCTTTTCATTTTATCTCTATTGGGCTTGTGGACATTTTTTTCTCTTTATTTTTTTGGCTTGGGTTTATTTTTGTTGTAAACAACAAAATGTAGGAATATAATGTCACATTGGGGAAAAAAAAAAAGAGGTTTGCAGAAAAAAGAAAAAATCTTCCACTTGTGATCAGTGTTGGCTTTGCCAAAGACTAATCCTTATAAATCAGGAAGAAAAAAGTGTTAAAACTTCTGCTCTTGTGATGTCTTCATCTATGGTTTTTTGATTGCCTGTATTTTAATATTAAAAAGCGTAAGGTTGTTACATAAGCCCTAGAACCCTGAGCTCAATTTAAAGAAGGAATGGCTAATTTCAATGCTGTCTTCTCAGGCCATAAATTTCACAGATTATGAGTGTGAATAGCTGGAAGCAACGTTCTCTTTCTCTTTAGATTTAAATTCGACTGCTGTTCTTTTCATGGTGTCATTCTTGCACTTCTGAAAGGAAAAAAAGGAATACTGGCTGTCAGAGAAATTCTCTAATGCCTCAAAAAGGAAACATACCTACTTCTCTTGTTCTTAGGATAACTAATTTGAGGGCTTTAAACCTTTTTTTCTGCATGCTGTTCTTGTCTATTTACACTTTTATGAGTGCCTTAGTGGTTGCCTTCCTTAAAATGTGATTTTTTTCTGATGACAGCATAAAAGCTTTTCAAACACAGCACAATCCATTTGACTGCTGGTTATCTGTTGGCTGTCTAATGTGATGTTCAAAGCACAAGAAATAGAGCCATGGTATGCAGCACCTTGCTTAGTAGTGTGGTGGAAGGCTTATTTACCCCGAATGCTTTGCTCAAGGAAGCAGTGGAAAAATCATCTGTTAATTTGAGTAACTTTTTGGAACTATTTTGTTTTTAAGTCTCTATTTTCTGAATGCTTTTTGAGACCATGGCAAAAAAATCTCTTAGCTTGAAAAAGGGATGGTTTCAGCTTTGTCCATTATGCTCATATTCTTCCTCAGTCTGAAAGTCTCATCAGTGATAGTGCTAAGGGGAGGAGCTTGGCAGAATGATGTTGTTTTGCAGGGTGTTCATGAACAGGGAAACATTCTTTTAGTTTTTGTTAAAGAAAAAGTAATGTGATTCATTAACGAATTCTCCCAAATTGCTCTTTGCTGTGTTGATCATACCTGTAAAAAACAGTAGTTACGAATAACTAGTCCCACAGGCACACCTGTGTCAGCTTTGAGGTGTCTGGTCACTTAACTCTGTCTCCCAGCTAACGTCAACATTTGTGTCACCTTAGTCTACAGTATGATCTCCAAAATGGAAGTGTTTAAGTATTCCAAGTTGTTAAAGCATGCTGGTTTGACTCCTCAGGAAATCTGAACCAAAACCATGACAATGTGACCAGATCAAATCCTGTTTGTATTTGTGCTGTACCCTAAAATGTCTGTCAGGTTTTGTGGTAAAGCTTTCATATTCTTACTAAGTTATTCTAGACTTCATGATAAGAAATGAATGTTAGGTTGCAGGCTTTATATAGTCTGAAATGTCTGTGGTTTGGTGCTTTGTCTTCACTTGCTATTTCATCCCTTTTTTTATTCAGACCAGACAGATGAATAAATACTTTTCTAATTTAGCAGTTTACTATGCTTGAGTTTCTCAGCTTGTTTTTTATCTTCTTCCTGTAGGAAGATGAATCTTTGTGAATCCCTGGCTCCCTTGTAGGAGTTGTTTGCAACTAATATCTTCCCTAGTTGTCTTTTCCTTGACGTATATTGGAAAGGGACTTTATTTTTAAGACTACTGTCATTTCCTTCTCTGTTCTTCAGTGGATTATTTCTCTTTCTTTTTCCCTCTCTCCTTAATATGGCTGTTTAAAATATTTCTTTCATGACAGGTCTTTACCCAAGCTTTTTTCAAAATGTGAGAATATTACTTTTAAATACTCTCCAAATTACTGTTCAAATTGTACAAAATGTAGTATGTCTCTCTTTTGATAATTTTCTGATTGCTTTTTCTCATTTTATTTTCTTGTAGGGAGAAGTTGTGTTGTTTAAGTTTGAAAGAGTTTGAAAGAGTATATTTCCTGACCAGCTGCCGTTGTTTTACTCAGGCCTTGGGAAGACTTGCTTGTTATCTGTGCAAATAAAGAAGTCTTGGTCCAGATGGAGTCAGATCTCTGATACCTGGCTTTTGAACCATAATGTGGGCTACCATCAGGTGTAGGCTTGCAGAAAAATGTATCAGGGATGTAGCTCAGGGTAAAGTTTGTATCTGCAATTTAGGCATTAATCTTTATCCCTGGTGATTGCTTCATACCACAACTGTAGAAATGTGTGTCCTATTTCATTTGTGTAATTATCTTTCTATTCTGCTGGGTATATTTTGTAGTTTAAATAATAGGGCATACTAAATTGTTACACTTGTTTTTTCTATCTTTGCAGTTTTATAAAATATAAACACTTAATTTCTCTCTCTCCTTCTAAATCTGAATGGTAGATCTGTGGCAACTGAGCTAATCATGGCAAAAATTAACAGCTTTGGTTCATGAATTGGAACGGAAAACTTGTAAAACTGCTTGTAGTAGACTCTTCTGATCTCCATCCCCTTGCCAGATTTCTGAAAATTCCCTTAATAATCATGTTACCTTCATCTGATATTTTCAGTTATTTGGGGAAAAAGAAGAAAAAAATTTCCTTGGGGATTTAGTGTCCCCTTCTCAAGCAGTGCAAAGCAGAGTAATGGGATGCCATAACAAACCTATTTGCTTAAATGCCCTTAATAGCCACCAGTAACTCATTTAACCATCTGAAATGATCATTGTTAGTGATGGTTCTTGAAAGTCTTAGGGGATCATTTGTGCTGTTCACATTTAAGTGTTAGATGAAGTTGCCAGACAAGATGGGATTCTGGAGAGCACAGAACGGATTCCTCCAGAAAACAGAAAGTGGTAGGAATGATTCCTGTTTTCCTGATGATAAAAGATGCCCAGGGGAATTATCCTTATATTTTGGGTGTCTAAAGTAGGTATCTAAAGCCAAAGGAATATTTCCAATTTTATCTTCATTTCCTTGTTTTTTCTTTCCCCATACTTAATTTATATGCTTAATTTATAGCATGTCAAATTTGTGGATTTATGTAGTGGCTTCTTAATTCAAGCATAGCTGGAAGCTTTTAGTGGTTATTTTTGGACCATCTGGAACACAAACCTTAATCTTCCTAAGCTGTGTTTTAAAAGGGCTGATGGACTCATTTGCCAAAGTTTAATTTGACAGAAGAGTGGTTCTATCTATTCTATCAATTAAAGCATAGTCTATTTGTTATCAGTCAACAATATCATTTATGCTATGTACTATAACTGTTAAATGCATTATGTTGCCCATATGGTGGCAGTCCTGTTGTCTCTCTCTTCAAATATACTTTTTTTTTTAATTGGAGAACCTACTGCTTCTGCTTAAAGCATGTTAATCTGGAATATAACACTGAAATATAACCAGGAACTCAGCCCACAGAACTCTGATGAGTGTGGAGGCTTAATGTAGCAGAACAGAAAGCAAAATGGGAATGATGCTATCCTGTCAGAATCACTAAAAACTTTTTCTTTTCAAATTTAACTAAAGAGGAAGAGTGGTTACTGCTATTTTAAATCAATAAAAACATTGTGACCAGTACATGGTCTCTTACCCTAAAAAATCTGTTTCCAGAGAGCAAGATTTTACTTTGTATAACTGTATACCTCAAAAAAATAATTTGGAAGAAATGTATGTGTTCTTTAGCATCTTTCATGGTAGGGGGAATATTGTTTTTAAGGTATGTTTATATTTTGTAGCTGGAAGCTCTCCACAGACATTTTGTGGAAGTTTATTTTGGTGTCAGTCCTACAGAAATGCTTTGCAGTGAGCTTCTCAGCATTACATGTAAGTAAAAAGTAGTGCTGGGAGCAGTAACATAATTTTTCTCTCATTCTTATGAGTTTTTCCTGAGCCTTAACAATGACTATTGATGACAGTAGCTACGAAGTCTCTGCAGGTGCTGTATTTTTCCCTTTCTATTGTGTTATCAGTGCTTGTTCTGTACTGACTATGCCTGACTATCACGAGATTCAGCCAAGAGTGAATGAGACTTGGCCACTGAAGAACATGCCCACAGTACAGGTCTCACAATTTCTATCTGTAAAGTTGGTGCAAGATATATCAAAAGGGAGAAGGACACAATTAGATTGCTCCTCCCTTCTTGAAAGACTAGGGTTTCTAATATGTTTTATGAGCTGTGCAGCTCACTTCAACTCTGTGTTCAGGAAAATATGTGAATACCCAAAGGAAAATAGAATTTGCAGTACTGAGCCTTGCAAAGGAATATGGGTAACTTGGAGGCTCTTAGGAATATTTCACCATTTTAATTTAACTCTTATGTTTTCCGAAAGGTGATCAGTATCAGGGAAATTGCTTTGGGCTTCGGTGTGCCAAGCACTGCGATTTATAACCACAGTGTCCCTCAGAAAACTGTTAGTTGAGCATACTCAAAAGTTCTAAGTATTTGAAAGAGTAAGCTATTGACAAATTAAAATGAAATAGTAATTGTGATGTTATCTTGATAGCAATTTCTGTACTTTTTTTGCTCAAGAAATCATTCCAAAGCACTTTGAAAAATGAAGGCTGGATCAAGTTAATGCTTGTTTCAGGCCATGTGCCTGATTCTCCGTCTGGAATCTTATTTTCAGGCAGTCTGTCTGGACTTTCCAAGTTACTCAGGCAATGAGTTACAAAAACTTGCATGCACAGCTCCTGTAGAAGTGGGGAGCTGATGGCCCTGTCTGAGGTCAGACATGCTGTAAAATGGGCAAAGACCTCCAGAGAGCTCTGCCACTGTACCTTATATATGAGCTTATTCTGCCTTGGCAGACTTTCAGAGTCATATACTGGATTTTGCATATGCCAGGCCATTGGCACCATCTGCAGCACAAGACTGTTGAGTGGAAGGAGCGTGGGCACTTGGGTAATTGATGTCACTCCTTTATTTGGAGCAGGAACCATTACTGAGGCAGAAAACTCATGAAATTAAGATTTTGGCATTTATGTCAACAAGAACAATCACAACTGGTGCTGTGTCCTGATCCTTTGTAACTCCCATTTAAATGCATGTAGAAGGTGTAGAGTTTATAGGTAATCCCTGTAGAAAAGTGATGATGTCTGTATGGGCACTGCAAGTATCAGTGCAAGGCGACCTTTCGTACTGAGATAAGAAACAAATATATGAAATGAAGTATGTGCTGTATTGTCTCAGCTGCTTGGTGTTGGAGTGACTGGCCCATCTTTTCAGACTGAAGGGAGTACTTTATGCGTGCATTTGTCAAAATCAATCTTGTGGCTACTACATCTTAAGGTGTTCATTTTTGGATCCTTATAAATGCAGTCCCTAGGGCTGACTGTGATGGTGGTGAAATGACTGACTGCAGTGCTTATCATCATCGCACAATAGCAAATATTTCAGTCTGGCAGCTGTCATTTTACTTAACCCTTTTTCCAGCAAAGGAAAAATTAAGACAAAAAAAAAAAAAAGAAAAAAAGAAAAAAAGAAAAAAAAATAAAACAAAAAATAAAACAGCTCTGTGACAGTTGTATTGTTATGGCTTGACTCTAGACCCCAAACCTTTATCTCATAGGGCAAAGCATTCCCTCGCAGATCCAGATGTGGTCCAGACAACAAAAGAAAGTCTCAGACAAATAAAAATAATGCTCAAAATAATCTAGTGTTGAAAGAGAGGATCTGATTGGATACTACAGAGTAAATTAAGGCAAAAAATTGTGGTTTTGCTCCCAATAAGAAGCAGCAGAGCTGTATAATGCTAGTCCACAGCTCATTTTACAGTGAGCCTAACACTGTAAAATTTGACAATTGCCATGTACCATGTTCTTCATGGATTGGGCCCAAGCATCAGTTGAATTAGACCACAACCCACCCAAGCTATGCTGTATTAAATTCACTGAACTATGATGCTCACTGTGAAGACATTGTGTTATTTTTGACTTTTGTATCAGTCATAAGCTGTTTACAGAAACTTGCCAATTTAGGCTCACATAGAAATTTATCTTTCAGTGACAATCTGGGAGGAGGGTGATAGTGGTATATTGTCCAAACATTTTAGAAACACCTAATACGTCTTTGGATGATGCCATTTAAAATGTTATTAACTCTATACTACCTGGGGAGTTAAATTACCTTTTTTAAGGTATGAAAAAAAGTACTATGGTTACTGAAGCATCCAGATTCATAAAATCCCTCCTCTCACTGTGATTTTTTTTTTTTTTTTTTTAGTTTCTTTCAGAGATGAGCAAAGCAGCAGCCTTTGCATAACACCTGGCACCGCCCTGCAGGCCAAAAGGCAGAGATTGAGCAGATGGGTCTGGAACCCTGACTGAGGGCACAGATGTAAGTTCTCAGGCCTCAGTCGTACATCACACAGACCTGCAAGTGGTGGGTCCCAGACAAAAAGAGGTTCCATTGTGGCTATGTTGTCCTAGCAGCAGCAAGCAAACTGTATGTGAATGTGCAGTGCTTTGACTTATCAAATTCTTCAGTTTGCACTTCACCTAAATTGAAGAGAAAAGCTCAAACATATGTATATACACACACACAGATGAAATTGTACATTTGTCTGTACATATATGCACATTTATTCATGTATATGTATGTACAGACACGTAAATCTGCGTCATCAGAAAGTATGGATGTCTTATACTGTGATCAGAATAGATTAGTTCAAATTTTCATCCTAGCTGTTGTGGAGGAAAGAAATAGAATTAAACTCAGAAAGAGGTGAAGAGTTCTTGTTCAAATGAAGGATCCTGATATGATGGCAATTTTCTGCATGATACTGCTAGTCTAAGGACCTCTGTAAAATATCTTCCTATAGGACACCAAAAGATTACACTAGCATGCTTAAAATTTCCCCTAATGAATCCTGATTCTTTCTGTATGAAACCCAGGAGAATTTACAGATAGTTCTATCTTATTGCATCCTATGTTTTGGAAAGAAAAAGCTGAAATTCAGCTGGCTGCCTTCTCATGAGCTTACTAAATTATCTATAATTTTGAGCATTTAGTTTGTGGGTGAGGTTGGATAATTAAAGCATATTCCATTAGCTGAAATGCATAAGCATTGCTACCTGCACAGTTGCATTCCCAGGAAAATGGTTTTTCACTTCTGTGGAGAGCTCTTCCTTTTGCAGAGGAGTTTTTTAGAAACAACAGCAGCAGAAGAACGTGAATATTTGAATACTCCTATAAATTGTTATTCACCAATTGCAATTTTTTTTTTTTCAAATAACTCATCACTTTGCTGTGTTTTTATTTATACTTGCTTTCTGCCTTTGCATGATTTTTTTTCAAGGGTCCGTATCTGAGGAGATAAGGACTTGAGAAAATGAAAAGAGGCACTCTGGCTTTGTGTTTATAAACCGTTTATGTAAGTATTTTACCTCTTTTTCATGATTCTAAGCATTATTGGAAAGCTGTCTTGTACCATTTTTAGCATGAAGACTTCAACAGTTCCTTTAGCAGGTGTTTCTCAAAAGACAGAGCTAGAAATCCTGTCCCTGTTATCTCCCAACGTGGATCAATCTGTGGCCCCAACAAGAGCCAGTAACGTGCTATATGCATTGCTTCCACCCCGAATTAGCAAGCTGTGGAGCTATATGGGAGAAGGTGAAAGAAATTTGCCCCGGAACATTTCTCATTTCAGAAGGTAGAAATGATTATCCTTGGAAATGATTAACACCTTGTGGAACTGTTAACTAAGTAGGGCTCACCAATCCGAGCAAGTGCAAGATGTTTTAATTATATTGGCTCTTTTTCCCAAGCTACTCCTACATTTTTCCTGCTTTATTTAGACAGAGAATTTTAACAGCAGAGAAAGAAGGACTTTCTCTGCTCCTCAGTGTTCTACTCTCTCTTCATGTGCTGCAGTTTCCGTCCCTTAAACGTCTCTAGACTGTAAAGTGCAGTCGTGTTCTTTCGGTAAAGTCCTGTGAGATTTTAAAACAAAAAAACAAGCAAAAAACAACTAAACAAAGCAAAAAAACCCCCCCCACACACACCCCCC
>VZTE01006387.1:111447-203949 GCA_013397775.1 Eulacestoma nigropectus | reverse complement strand
CAAGAAACCCAAACCAAAACAAGAAAAAATAAAAACATCACTTGATGACCAGTTCAGTCCTATGGCTCCTTAACGATCCCTGGGCATTTCAACAAGAGGTGAATGGGAACACTGATGGTCTCAGAAAGCTTCCCCATTCCAAACAGAAAGAAACTAGGGTATTTAAAAGGTTTCTGCTGGGAGATGGAAGCTGTACGAGAAGACTTAACAGTTTAGTGGCTGGGTTACTCACGTAGTTTGTGGGGTCTAGATTGCTATTAGACACTAGGCTTACCTCCTCCCAGGCAAATACTCTGGTATGAATTATGAGGGTCTTCTTCCCCATGTTCAGGCCTTTGAGGCATGAGCAGTTTTCTAAAGAAAACTTTGTTCTGGAAAGCTGTTGTGTTCCCATATGTGTTTAGGTTTGACAGAATGTTATTAAAAATAAAATCTTTCCCTCCCTCTATTTTTCACTTAAAAAAAGAATATAAGGGTTGAATATTTCCACTGAGCATACCAAATACTTGGAGGATCGCACAGTTTGAACTCAACCCTCAAAAGAACGAAAATCATTGGAGCAGCTCAGGCCAGTGGGCAGCACTGGATGTATCTTTGCCCTGCACAGAGCAAGAATGAGAAGCAACACAGCCAGATCAACATGTCACTGCGTCTGGGCTGCTTGGTACAGCTCAGTCATGCCCCCCGGGGTGATGGTACTGCTCTGGGGGACTCCTGCAACATCTGCTCCCTCTTGGGGCATCTCTAACATCTCACCATCTTCCTCATTAGAGAGAGGCCCATAATTGTTGGTTGAGGCAGTGAAACACTTAAGCCTGGACAGTACTTCGGCATCAGGGCAGAACTGAGCAAAGCATACTGAACTGCTTACAGATCTCCCAGTTGTCACAAACTTTCCCTTGACCAAAATGGCTTGTTCTACTCTTATGCGATATTCAAAGCAGGTAAAAAAGTGAGTTTTTATAACACCATGGAATGGCTGCTAACTCTTTGCGCTGCCTCAGAATTTATGGTAGCATATTTTTCTAACTGCAGCAATTTGCCACCAACCTTTACAAGGATGTAGAATATAAAGCACATATTAAAAATGGGGCTAAATCAATCTCAGATGTTTACAAATTATTATGATAACTGTGTAAAAGTGTACATTCATATGAGACACTTAAACTGGAAATGTGTAGCAAATTATGCAAGCAGGAAAAACGTCTGAATTCAAATGACAGTGCAAGTCGAGGGAGTTTCCTCCCTGCACAGACTTGTTTTAAAAGAGGCCTTATATTTTTGAGGGTAGTTGCTATTTACTAGCCCAGGGTAACCATAATTACCCCTGGTGTTTGCCAAGAGGCAAATTCTAAAGCAAAATCCTAACTGGTCTGTTGGGGCAAAGCAGTGCTTTACATTTTCCCTAGTGCAGCTACAGCGGGATCTCTTCTGACAGCTGCCCGTCTACCTTCCCAAATTTGCCCTGGCCTCTCTCCATGTCTCCCCCAGTAGCTGGTGGGGTAGAAGCATAACTTGTTTGCATGTGTATGAGCGTGTTTAGCTCGGTGCTGCTCTGAATAGGGATTTGGTGCCTCAGTGACCAGCATTTTGGGACCTGTCTGAGCTCCTGCTGCTGCCACAGACAAATTTGCTGCCATGTGTCACTTACTGTGTCTGTGACGGTTTGCCCAGTAGCTTGGAGGAATTTATGATATCATCAGTTTCCATGACCTCTTCTGCTTCCCTGTGTTTGTCAACAGTGCTCTGACTTTTTTCCTTTACTGTAGGACACAAGGATGTTTTGGTGTTGTACCTTCGAGTAGTTGAGGTGAATTTCTGATGCAAATGCCTCAGTCACTGGCACTTCTCACACGAGTTTAGTTCTCATGAAAAGGAGTCAAAGAAAATTCTGTGAGCAAAACACATCATAAAGTATAGGCAAGGAGCATAGTTAAAATATTTTGTTAATAACAGCAAATCAAATAAACTTAAATTCCGTCTTCCTGATGCTACAAGGTGAAATTTTCCTCCACCCTTCCCCAGTTTCCTTTCCAGAGATGTTTTGTGGTTTGACATTTAAAATTTTGTTTTATCCTACTTTTGGTAGGGAGGGGTTAGTGAAACACTGTGATGTCTGCTCCCAAAAACTAAAATTAGGCTTAGGAAAGGTGGTGAGGGGTGCATATGTGCTCATATACACCTAAAGACATTCCAACTCTGCTGTTACCTTAACAGGAAAATACAAGTCTTCCAGCTGTGTTTGTTTATTTATCATCCTCCTCTTTAAATAAATAGAGGTTTTTTTAAGAAGTAGCTCAGAAATCAAGGCACTTACTATTGTAGGTAACAATTATGTAATGGTGAGCAGTGCTTGGTCTGAGAAACTTTGTTTCTTATTGATATAGTTTATTATTGATATATATCTATCATTAATAAGAGGTGGTTTAGAAAGGTATTTATTTTAAGTTCATAGGATTTACTGTGGACTTGGTGAGCCAGTATGTGCTTTGGATTTATTTGAAGCAGATGTTAAGCAGAGGGGAGACTGACACGTCTGTAGTGGTTCCATAGCTGTCTGAATTATTGTTAAAATCCCAGCACTGGCACATCTCTAATTTAATACATGTTTCAACAATGACTGTGGTAATAAAATCTGAAATGCCTCATTCTCCTTTCAGAAAAGTCAGGTGAAAAAAAGAGATCTGTATCAATATGAACAGAGGTGTTCCTGACCAACATGAAAGAATTCTTTTATGAAAAAAAAAAAAAAGACTAATCTTGTTGTTCTAAAAAGCTATCTATTGCAGGCTGTGTTTCTTTTCAAGCATATGTGATGCTATAACATAATTCTTCATGCACTCAAATGGTAATTGTAAAGTTAAGTTTCCAAAGGACCACGCCTCATTTCTGAACTGGATGGCTAACTCGCAAGAAACAGACGAAAGACGAAAATGGCTTGGATCTGGAATTTAGGAAATTAATAAAAACAGGATCAAAATCATGAGTTACAGACTGCAAAATCTATCTGGGTTTCAAGGACATAGAGGCCTGCCCTGCACTTCAGTGAACCACAACAGGCATCCTGTCTGGTTGGGGCAGGCAGGTGGGACTGCAGTGGGCAAGTAGCATCAAGGGGTGGGGCACAGCAAAGCCCCCAGCATGGATTCTGTCTCAAGCAGGGGCTAGTTCAGCTCAGCATCTTGATCCCTCAGATGGGGTTACCTTTCCCAAAGCTGACTTGCAGTAATAAAAAGGTCTAATGCCACCTCCCTGTGCTGCCCTTTTTTAACAGGAATCGCAGATTGTTTCAGTTGCTTGCCGGACAAGCATTTTCATTTAGTTTAAAGGTACTTCCTAAAACAATGGGGTTGAGTTGACTTTCACAGAAGACAGCTTTGAAATCAGTGGGAGATAGAGGCCCTTTGTAAGTCTGCAGAATCTAAAAGTTAATTTTCTTCCCGGTATCTAAACAGGAATTATACCACTATATTTTATAGTAGAACCTTCAGTAGGGGGTCAAACATCTGCTCAATAGAGCAGCCCACCACCAGAAGTGTGTCTGATTAATCCTGCTGTGCTGTGAAGGGATATCAATCCTATCAACCCCTTTGGACAGTCTTGCACTTGTTTCAACAATTATCTGCTGCTAAGTTACTGTAGTAAGAGTTGATAAAACAGTGGGGTTGAAAATAAATGGGTTTTTTTAGCACATATATATTTGTGAATTTGCTACCTTAACATCTAGTTTTAGGATTCACCTAACTTCAGATTATGCTGCAGGATGGGACGTCATATTTTTGATGAGCTCTAATTACAGGTAGAGTAACACAGGTAGAGTAATGATAGTACAGTTATCCATTTATGAATGCTTTGATCACTTGACACACAATAATGCTCAGATTTAATGCTTTATGCAGTACAATAAAACTCCCTCTCTTGATATAAGAATATACACCTCAAAAAGGTTAAGCTAATTGCTTTCAGAAACAAGAGAAAATTTAAACTTTGTGGCTAATTAAATTCTCATCTGCAGCTGTAAATTATTTTAACTACACTATACAGAATGTAAGTAGAGTTTATCTGCTTTTCATTAGGAAATAGTACCATATGAGCACAGGAAAATCTTCCAATGAGACCTTTTCCCATTAACAATAAAAATAACCCATTGAACCTTGTTATATTTAACAGTATTTACTGTAGTGGGAGCAGGTGCACAAGTCAGAATTATAAATAGGCACAACTATCCAAGCAAAGAACAATAACACAGCTAGAGAAGCATTCGTGGTTATTTTGTTTCTCTTAAACACATCTCTAAAAAAGTGCTTCATCAAAAATCTAGAGGATTTATTATTGGCTTGACACTGGCAAAATGATTACTTGTGTGCCATGTTCATCTGGGTCAGTAAGGAAACATGTTGCCTTAAAAACGCTGCTCTATAATGCCTTTTAAAAGTTCTAAGTAATCCTGCCAATTTAGAGACTCAAATAGTTAAAAGCTGTCTTTTTTTCCCAAGGAAGATAAAAGTAAGGAAATGTCTATGATGACTCAGATACAGTAAACCTTATTTAAAAAAAAATAAAACAGACAGAAACAAATGCACAGCACACTGTGTGATGTCCTGCTCCATTGCAGTAGAAGATTAGGTCTCTCTCTAAATTGCTTTGAGCTCTTCTAGAGGGAGAACACATACCTATGTCGATGTTTTGGTGAGTTGCTTCCTAGAGATAGGCTATATTCTCATCACATGGTCATTAGCTGAGTTGGAAGATGCTAACACTTTTGAGAAATGACTGTCTAGTTTGGCTGCTTGCAGGAATTTTAGGTCTGACTTTTCCCTTTAGATTGAACCAAACTTGCACAACTGTTTAACTTACAAAAGGGGTGTTTTCATTCTAGAAGGAGAATGGCTTGTGGAAATGGGTAGCTTATGGAAAGGCTTTGTCAGAAAGCACTTTAATAGAAGACTATAACTAGGTCTTTGGATCCAGAGAAGAATTACTCATTACTAGTACTAGGAAATATTTGATGTGCAGATTTGTTTGCCCTTGCTTGTTGTTTGCATTCTTTCCCTTAGCATTTTTTGGTTTTGGTTTGTTTGTTTTTTGGATTTTTTTGGTCAAAGGTCCGAGAAGTTTCATAGCTCAGAAGATTGGAAGTGTGTAGTTCTGAAGTTTTATCACAACCATTCCCATCAAGTTGTCTTTCTAAACTTTCCCTCTTCAGAAACTAACTTTATTAAATTTTTAGTAGAATTTGCAATGAAAGAAATTCCAGTCATAACAGTCGTGAAAGGAAACTATAAAATATGAGTGAAGAATATTGTTAAAGTTAAAACTCAGAAAAAGGTAAAAACCTAATTTAAGGCAGTTTTGTAATTTGGAGATTTTGAAGTATACATTTTGAAGTTCTTCCTTGTCAAAGCATCTTTTTTCAAGTTATACTTAGCAAGAAATAAAGCAAAACAAAAATGCTGGTAAAACATACTTGCTGGATTTCCATGTAAGTGTGCACCTTCTACTGCTGAAATTTTTGTTGAAGGGTTTTTTTTTATTCCACTCATGAAAATAATGGGTATAGAATAAATTTTCAACATTAGAAAGACAAAATTCTTGACACTCCTAATGTCCAGTAGAGAACTCTCTCAGCTACAGGGACCTGTGTCTATAGTGGAAAGAGCTTCTCCCTGTATTCTTGAATTTTAAATTTTGCATATACAATTTTAAGGGTCTTTATGGGAAGGAAAGGTAAGTAATATTTTTTTTCATTCTACAGCCCATTATGTTGTACTGAAACTGTCAAAATTTTAAATGTGTGTGGGCTTTGCCTTTTTCTACACATGGTTTTCAGGAGTCTGGCTTTTTCATATTTTCAGGTTTAAAAAGCAAAGCTGCTATAAATGACAAACACATGGTGGGACAGAAATAATAAAAATACTGCCAAGGCAACACACATTTTTCATGGTAAAACATTAACATTTTAGTACACAATAGTAACATTTGTGATTATATTTTTATGTACATGTTGTGAGATGAATTTTGTTACCTTTGCAGAGAGGAGCCAAACTGTGAGCACAAGAATAGTCAGTGATATTTGACTTGAATCTAGAAAGGCTGTTAAGTTAGATTTACATTTCTGCAGAAATTTCTGCGTTCATCTTTTGCTCTAATATATGAGAATATTCAAACATTTATGTATAAATCCTCATTATAGCCTTCTGATGTAAGAAATTAGTATCATTTTGCCTGAAGAAGGGCAACTGGCAAATGGAAAGATTTAGGTGTTTGAATTAAGGGCCTCTTCAAGATTAATTCTGCTTTTACCTATGAGGAATTGTTGGTGCAGATACAAGTATTTATTTGATTGAGTAAAACCGTATACTTGACAGATCTTCTCCTTGGACGAACCTTTGCACAAGGGCCTGTCTGTGTAGATGAAGTACTGGTAAGGAAGTGCAAGGAGCTGTGGGCAGCCACTCATTACACAGGTATAGATTCAGGCTACATAGATGTCGTTGGGAATAATTCAGCTTTATTTATTTTTTTATAAATTTTAACTTATTTTTGTTGATAGAGCAATTAGTTGATGCATTGAAATAGCTGGTGACCTGGAACCTGGTGTCACATAAATGGCAAAAAGGAAAGTATCTCTTTGTTGGTATATAGACTAAGCTAATGATTTTGTCTAGCATCTTCCTTGCTGACCTGCTTAGTGGCTATGACCAAGTCATGTATCAGGAAAATGTGATGCCTGTCACATTTTCTTCTTTGAGTTATATGCATATGGCTTAGAATGCCTGTCTGGTTAGCTGTCAAAATTCAGATCCCATGTTTCACCTGCAAGTGCACAGTAAATCCACTTGAGTAATTAGAATAAAAGACGAGGGCAGTACTCACAGGGACAGGACTCCTCTGTTTGACACAGGCTCTAGCTAAGTGTTCACTCTGCACAGTGACACTGAGCAGTTAGATATTCTCATTCTCTCCTTCCCTTCTGTTTCACAGTGAAATGTGTTGGCTAGGAAGCCACAGTGAAAGGGCTGCTAACCTGTTGAAAAGCTTTCAGAAACGTCCCTATGCTAAATCAGGAGGAAGTCAAGACCTTTCAGCTTTTTTTGAGAAATTGGAGGCAACAGCCTAGTGGAAGAACTATTACCTGAGACTAAGAAGAAGAAGAGTTAAATTAATTGCTTGAGAGTCAGGACTTGGCTAATGTCACCTAAGTGACAATAAAGTAATAAAGAATGATAAAGTAATGCCCTTCATACGGGGTCATTGGCTATCTGAGGACAACATGCAGTGCCTGATTCATTCCTACCCATGCTTAAGATTTTTTTCAATGCAAATTTCCATCTAGAAACAACATAAACCCTTTTTTTTGGCATAAAATTTTCTCTATTTCAGTGAAAATTTTGCATCTGTTATTCTCTACTTTCTGTAAAAGACTATCCTAGTACAAAACCCTTCCCCCAAGAAAATTGGTTTTATTTTCATCTAAAAGAACTAGAGTCCAGTGTGTGGCTTTTTCTTTTCCCTGGTTAGCTTGATGTACAGTTTTTAATGTGTCCATTATTTGACTGATCTTGAAGTGGCTACAGAATGATTTGCTCATCACACAGATGTTTATGGAGGCTCAGTAGTCTGACTGTGATCACATACTGTAGTATGTTACCTCAGCGATAGACTGGGGACCGTGGAATTTCCCTTCTACACTGAAAAATTAATTAAGCAAGAGGATGGAGGCAGCCTAATCTTTTAATAATAGTCCTCTTAGGCTCTGTTACAGACAAACTCTATTAAGTAAGAAAGGCTTATGATGAGCATAAGGCATAATTTGATCAGAGACCAAAGCTTGTTGTCTGTGCTGAACCCTGGCTGTCCCAAGGCAGAGCAAAACTTCATGTCCCCAGGATGTGCTAGGGCCTCCTCCTTACAGTGTTATGTTGAAACAGTGGTTGCATTTCTGAATTGCATGTTTCCTTATGATTGCAGTCTGGTTAGTTCCCTCTCTTCTCTTAATGTGTTTCTCTTGCTTACTTCTTATCTCTCAGATCAGACTCCCAGCTCAACTGGACCAGGTATAACTTCACTTAACAGGCTGAATGTGCTAACAGGCATTCCATAAAGGTAATGCCTGACATGATAGAGTCAAATACCAATATCAGAATCAAAAATAAATCAATACTCTCCTTTTCACTTGAATCATAGCTTGATTCGTGTTACTAGCAGTGCCAGTATTTTACTTGGGTTTATTTGAGTTTTTAAGGAGCAAGATGTGAGGCAGAAATAATTTTTTTTTTCAGAGTAACAAAGAAAGGATTTTAGAACTTACAGAAATCCCCGTTTTCTTTCATCCATGCTTTTAAAAATTATTTTAAGTTTTCTTCCCTTGAGTGTGGCACAGGAAAATCATCTCCATAATTACTGTATGTTCACCAATGCTTGCACCTGTGCCTGCTACCAGGCACGGTTTAAAACACTTTTAAAGTATTCCTACCCACAAATGTCAGACTCCTACACAGACTTGACATCCTCCTGTAAATCCTGGCCCCCTTGTCCCTCTGAGGGGGACTTAGGACTCCAAGAGCACAGTCAGAGCAGAGGAAGTGTTCCAGCCTGTGCACTGGGGACGCGAGCGGGAGCAGCAGAGGACACGGAGAAGCTGGCGGCTGAGCCCCGGAGAGAGGCAGTGCAGAGAGAGAAGCAGCAGGAGAACTGCCAGCAGCACACTTGAAAGCAGAATACAGATAGGTTTGCACATGCCTTCCTGACTTCTGTCGCCTGACCTTCCTTTCCCCACCCGCCCATGCTGGAATTACCATAACCCACTTCCAGGGCAGACAGTTCCCCTCTCCAACTGGCTAGTCATTTCAGGAGAGCTTCGCTGTATGAATACAAAGTTAGTAAAACTCTTCCTTATTTCCACTTTCCCCTCCTCCTGCCTCCCAGCTCCCATTCTAAAACTTGGCAGCCCTAAAATTGTGACACCTTTTTCCTAGCCATGTTGTGCTCCCTTTCTTACAGCTTTTGCTATGGTGCTGCACTCAGCAAGCAAATAAGTTTTTCTAAGAGCTTTCTTTTTTAAAAGCTAAAATTGTCACCACCAGTTTATCAGGTCATGCCTTCAATAGCACTAACCTTCATGATTCACAGAGGTTCAGTTCTAAGAAGGAAATATATTGGTAATATAAAGCAATTACTGTGTTTTTCAAATATTTGTTTATTTATTTATGGCAAGCATTGTAAGATCACGTGCGTTCTGTGCCTCTGTCTGTTTATAGATCCAAATCTCTTCTCTTCCCCAGTTATTTCTATTTCATTAGCATCTAGGGGCCTCAGCCATGGCCCAGGATCCTTTAGGTACCCTTTGAGTAAATAAACATGAGCATAGCAGAATTCTGAACATTTTTTACTTGTTACTATTTGGTTTTCTGGATGTGTATTAAAGGGAGTATTAATGTCAGCTGTTGGAAGTACATACAGGAATTTTTCATCTCATAAGATTTCTGATCTAATTTTTATTACTAACCTTAATTCTGGGGGAATGTACATGTTTAGGTGATGCAGTCTGGATTCCTTTTCCCCTTAACTAGAAACGTTACTGAGGTAGCAGCTGCTGTACAATTTTCTGCAGCAAAACGCATGCAGAAATGTACAACAAATTAACTAGACTATTTCAGTGCTAACATGGAAGTGCACAGGCTTTCTGCTGAAGACAGATTAGATGTAAAATTATACACACACACACACATATATGTACAAATGTTCACAGAAAAATAGTTTAAAAGCAAGAACAGTCATGGGATTTCCATTTCCAAAGTAGAATTAGATTCTATAAGTAAATCAACCTGGTCTTATCTTGAAGTAGCCCAGAAACTTAGTAAATAGGGGGAACATGAGTGTAGAAAATGTAAGAAAATTAGACATAACTGCCCAAAATTAAAGAAACAAAGCACTTTTTCTTTGGAGAGCAAGCACTGACCCTTAGGAGTAACATCAACAATTTTATATCATGCTCAGAACCAGCATCTCAGTGGCAGAGCATCACAAGTAACTGTGCACAATATGTTTGACCTCCAGTAAATAAATCAATGAGAGAATAAATAGTGCGACAGGAAAAAACAGAGTGAGGCACATTTCCTCCTGAGATGCAATCTCATCCTTTTCATAAATTAAGAGGGGGTAGGGTAGGAGAAATAAGTGGAACATCCTACTGCTGAACAAATGCCTTAAATGTTTATTAAAAACAATGCAAAAGCAATCACAGGAAACCTGGGGTTCCGACTGAGGTATTCATCTCTCCAGATGTATACCTAAGAGGAATTTTTAGTGTGTGGGTTTTTAAGTCTAATGTAAAGAACCTATATTGGCTTATCAAAAGTGGACTGAGGTTTATCCTTAAAAGAAACTATACAAAAAGTGAAATTAAAGTTCTCATAAACTGCAGTTAACTTGAGGACTTTATCTGCTATTTGCTAGAGGATAAGCTGAGGGAAACAGCAAGTACTCAGTGTTTAATCAAAACTTAGGTATAGGGTGTTAAGTTGGCACATTTATTTTGAAATTAAACTAGACACACAGTCATCTGTCTTTTTGTTTATCCTTTGTTGATTTCTAGGCATTTCCATCTGTATTTCTAAGCAGATTCACATGGATGATGAATATATAAAAGCTGGTTGTCTTGTATCTATGACAATGGCCTGAAGATGCAACAGCATCCCAACATAGAAACAGTTAATATCTCTTATTTAGACCATCTCAGGGGAAAAGAACCCACACCAGTTTTTGGCCTCAACAGAAAAGCAGTATAACTAAACCTTAAAACAGGGGATGAATACCTTTGTTTAAGCTGTGTTTTGCAGGAGATTTTTAATTGTCAGATCTGCTGGTGAGTAGATCTGCTCGGGCCTGAGAGCATGCCTGTTTTTTCCAGCTGGTCCCATTGATGCACACTGTCTCTGGCTCACCAAGTTTGTCTCCTTCGATATAAATATTTAAAGGGCAAAGATATTTTTCTCTGACATTTTATTAATAATGACATAGCACTTGAATATTGTCCTCAAGATACTAGAAAAACATGAATCCTCTCAGCTGTCAACAGCAGCTGCATTTAAGTTCAGCAAATGCAAACAGAAGGGGAAAAGTGTGCTACCACAGGCTCAATGAATTGAATATCATTGATTCTTGGTTCCAGTCTGTCCTTAGTTTATTGCACACAGTCCGAGTAAGCAATGGCGAAGAACCAGTTTCCTAAAAATAACCACACAACCAAAAATATCAATGCACAAAATACAGTTGGACTACATACTTGGAGAGGGTAAAAGAGTCTGTGTTACATCTATGGAATGAGGTCTTGATCATCTTCCGGAGTACATAGAGAAGATTTAGGTTCCTAATAAAGGCAGTTCTCCACAAGCTTCCTTTATACAGTAAGCATCCCTCAAGTCAGTAATGGTAAACCTAAATCAGAAGAAGAAAAGCAAAAATCTAGTATCTGTGTTCAGCTACTTAAAGCTCTATTCTGCACACATTATTCCAAATTATTTCATGTATTTCTCTTTTTAATGTTATATAAATTATAAATTGTGTTAACATTTCTCTTCTTTAATTTGTGTATTTACTAGGTTCTGATTTCTATCACAGGGATTTCCATTACTCTCTCGGCTTACCATTAAATGTTTTTAAAAATGCTCAAGTGACCTGCTGGGAAGCTGCTCAAGATGGTCTCTTGAGGAAGCAAGTAGGTACTCTCTAATCTTCCAGGAGGTAGTGAGGATAAGTCATCAAGACAAGCTAGATGCTAGGGGTGGTTTCTGGCAGTTACTTCTGTTTGACTGTCATCACAAGACACTTAATATCTGGATATTTGTTAGTTATTGTTTAAAAGTATTGTTTAACTGCAAATGTTGCTGGGGTCGATGCAGAATTTTGTACTTCTCCTGTGCCGTGAAGATTCTGGTAAGAGTGCTTTGAAATTGCCGGGCGGAGTTCAGTGAATGTGGTAAAGAAGAGATGAATCCAGGGAACGGTTCTCATTTGGGAAACAAGTGTGCAGTGAGACATTTCTCTCTTCAGATATGGGGCTGCACACAAGCATAATTGAGTGGAATATTCCTGGCTAACCGAGGACATCAGGCTGGCACCACATCTTTCCTTAGACATTACAGTACAGTACTGCTTTGGTCAGATAGTATATTCTACCTGAATATAGGAAAGGGAATATTTCTAGAAGGCAGGAACTAGTTTTCTGATCTATTTCCATCATCAAAAACAAATGACAATAAAGAAGTGAACAATCTCAGTAACACAGGAAGGCTTTTTCGAGCCTATAACCAGGTCATAACACAAATGTTAGCTGCATATTCTCTAATTTGTAACTATGCACTCAGCAAACATTTTCTACACCTTGAGACAGCTATTCATTAAGCTCAATTTTGGACCATCTTCTAGTGAATTATACGTATTCCTGTGGCTATTTGTTCTTTATCAGAAGTTGTGCGCTCTCAAGTCATGTGACCTTTTTTTCATCCTTTCATCTTTAAAGAAATTATACTAGATCAGAGCAGGTGGATAACAGCAGATCAACAGTCTTTTCTCTCAACAGGTTTGATGAACTAGGAAAGCATTTGGGATGGAGATGAGGGAGACCATGCTTGCCACTGTGAGTTTGACAAAAGGATGAAAACCCTCTTAAAAATGAAATAATCAGTTCCTTAAAACATACTGTGTGTTTTTCTTCATATAGAAACATTTGCTTTACTAAGATATGTAAATAAATTAAAAAGCACTTCCTGTTTGCTATTAAAAAAAACCCAACACAACAAGAACAATAACAAAAAACCCCCCAAAACCTCACAAACCCATAAAGGATAAGGACTGTCCCTCAAACAGCTGTCTTTATATTGGAATTGCCGTACCATGGGGAATAGTTCTAACATCTTGGAGAGCAAAGCAGCTTTCTTACGTCATGCTTCTGTTTATACATCAGCTTTTCATCAAATTTTCTTTCTTCCTTAATTCCTTGCGTACAGATTTCCAGCACCACTAGAAAACCTGAACATCTTCATCTGTTCAAATGCTCTTCTCTCCCTTTTTCTCTCAAAGAAAAGCTCTCAAAGTCTATTTTTTTTACTGGAAGCCTTCTTGCCAAAATAGAAAGTCAGTCGTAAGAAATAGCGTAAGTACTTTGTGGGAGTAAAAGAAAAATGGTTACTGGCCCCTCTTAACTCTGTCAGAATATAATAAATTCCTTGCTGTGAAACAGGTTAAAAAGGTTGTAGTAGTAAAATGGTTTCATGTGCACATATTTAAATGTTTGAAGCCTTCTACTTTTACCACTTCTTTTTGCCCTGAATGAGTGGTTCTTTCTTAATTATGATTTTACCTATTAGATAGCACTGATAGTCCGTCAGCTCTAATATCTTGTCTCTCACAAACATCTGAGCTTAGTGCTCCAGAGTAAAGTGAAAAGTCTGTGATGCCTTTGACAGGCTGAGATATACTCAGAGGGAACAGGCATTTGGCTTCTGGAGTCTACAGTTCTCAGCCAGGTTCGTGAAATTTCAGTTGGGATTTCTCTTTCCTTAGTAAAACATTAAAGGTTCTGAGAGTAATCCGTCACCTTGTAAATTCATAACAAGCTGGATGAAAAAGGCAAAATAGAAGCTGACCTTCAGGGGATGAAGGTGTAAAATACCTTCATGTTTCAAATTTGAATTCAAGAGAAGCTGGGCTCTGTGGAGTTTATGAACTTATAGTTGATTTTTGTACTTTATGTTATTTGTAAGTGCACTCAAGTGCTGCAAATCTGTAATCTGTTTTCCTTAGTTTACAAAGAATTTGAAATGCAAACTTTGCTTTGTGAAGGATTTTCTAGGAACTACATTTAATCTGTACTGTATTCAGAAATTCACCACCAGAGATAAGGGAATTACCACTTGCACAGTTACAAGTATTAACTCTCTCTTTTGGAAAGCACAAATTCATGAAGAGTATCACATATATAGAGAGTTTTGAGGGTATTTGAATATCAGGATTTGATGTAGTGTGATGTTCAGAAACATAGCATTATTACCTGGATTTTTTTTCATAGTAGAATATTATAAATAACATTCATTCTGAAATTATTTGGTAAACTGCAGCGTGGCTGTGGCAAAATCCATGGTTAGTACAAAAAATTGCTTTTTGTAGCTCTTGTTGCCCATGAACTTTTTCATACATAAATGTCTAAATAAATTTGCTAAAAGCTTGATCTTGTGGATTTCGGGTTAAGAAAGAAATGCTACTGGCATTATTTTTGTGTCTGCTCAGAATTTACACAGATGGTTTCAACTCCAGGAGTGGTTACCCAGTATGCTTTACAAAGAAAAGTGAAAGTTATATGAATCTCTTTATTTTAGATGAACTCTCTTTCAATACGACACTCCTACATCAGATCAATGACAGGTCAGTGATAATGCTAACACTCTGCACTGAAAACCAGCACCTGCTTTAGTATTGATTTTCACTGAATGTGTAGCTGGGTGGTCAGTTAGCTGTGTGCTTTTGGAGAACCCTCTCGTGCTATAACCATATCAACCGCTACACAAACTCCCAGAGATATGTGACCTCAGATAAAACTTTACAGTGTTTATTTATAGCTAGCATCGGAGTTAAATGGGTTTTAAAATGGATTCGTGTAGTCATGCTAGGCTGCTTCTGAGGTTATCAGTTTAACAGCTGAGGTTGTTTGCTTGTTATTATTTTGAGCAAGAGTTATGAGCTTTAGTTAAAGATAGAGCCAATCCACTCCTGGTCATAAACCAGGGTGGAGAGGCTCAGGCATTCAGCAGACCTCCTGTCCTCTTCCTCCGTGCATTAATAATGGTTTCTTTGTGTCAAGCAGGCATGTTTTCTCTTAAGACAAGTACCAGAAAACAAGGATCAGAAAATCAGAGCTTATTAAAATGAGAAATTTTCTTGTTGTGGCACAGCCTGTCTTTTAAAAATACAGCAAAGTTGTTGCATGTGTGGTGTCACTTTCAAAGTATTGTTATATATTTTCTTCTTTAAGATGGCATCTACACTGAGAAAAAGATGGTTTCATTCTGTAAATGAAATTGCCTTTTTCCCACTGTCAAATTCAGACACAGAGCTAAAACCTGTCTTATCTGAGTGGCAAAAGCAAAGGTGTGTTTTGCTTTCCTAGATTTCCTGCTGGTTAGCCTCAGTCAGGCAACAAACATGCTGGCATCGTGGTGCCTAGTTCTTCTACATCATCTGGTCAGCCACTCAATCACTCTTCTTTCATGCGTGCAGAGATCTCAGAAAGGCACAGAGCATGTCCAGCATATAGACTGAATCTAAAACTATCACAGGAACTCTATGGCATATGCAAGCATCTTGAATCAATTGATCTTAATGCAGATGTTCTCCCAGCTAACTCCAGAGATGATGCATTTTGGCCAAAGCAAAAAGGAGTGCCATGCCAGTGTGCTTCACCTGCATTTCCCTGTAAGTACACAGAGAACTCAAGTCCTTGACTTCTTTCATGATCCTTTTATTTAATTTCTTGACAGGTTTTTTTCCCCAAAATTTCTTTGATGAAAATCCACAATACCCACATCACATCTATTGGTTTATTATTTCCCTTTGAGTATGTATCACTGAAAACCTCCGTTGTGGAGCCCATGATGCAGGCACATACACAAAGCCAAGAAATTTTGGGGTGAGAACATCCTAGGAAGAACAATGTTGATAGACGGCTGCAGTGAAATGCTGATGCATGAAACCTTAATGTTACAAGCTCTGGCAAGTGCATCGTGCTTGGCAAACTGTGATGTGCTGACCCAAGGGTCATGCAGACAAAAAGTTAAACTGCTCATTTCAATCAAAGCAATGGGAATAGGCATGTTACAAATAAAAGGATGCCATCAAGCTGCCTTTCTAGCACAATCTACATGTCAATAGAACAGGTTTACATGACAGTGACCTTCAGAACATTATTCCTTTCCATTGGTATATATATCGTAGAAATAGCTCAATCATGGTATTAGGAATTACTTGGAGTGGTCACAAGATAATTAAATTTGTATATGTGGAGATTTCTTTACCTGGCTCCTCTTTGTAATGGGATAGAGTAATTAGCTCTTGATACTTCTTCAAAAAAGTGTGAAGTATAGCCTAGAATACAGAATTCCTGCATGGTTAAGACTCGTTTCTTGGAGTTATGAAAGATTTATACTCTAGAATTACTCAAATACCTGGAGGTGGGAAAACTGGTTCAAATAACTGCTCTAACCATTGGCTGTTTATTTGAGCCTCTCTCTTCTCTGCACCTCTGAATTTACCTGTGGTCTCTGAAATCATGATAACAGTTTTACTGGAGCTGATACATCACCACAAAAAGAGAAGAGGCTTATTTTTTCCACTTTTGGTATGAGAAAAGTTAGGACCAAATCTGTGACATATGCATATAAACCTGATCTTTAATGCAACACAGTGCTTATACTAAGATTATGTTCATTTATATCATTAGAAAGAGACAGAACAACTTACATAAAAATAGAATAAAATGTTAAGTCAACCACCGTGTAAATTCATGGCCATCGCATTACGTGGTGACAGCCCAATATGTCTTGTTCTGTCTAGAGACTTTCAGTTCATGTGGAAAATGTTAGAAATTAAAGCTGCAAAATTCATTGTTTACAAAGCATCCTGCTGCACCTTGATAGAGAAATATTTTGTGCCACGGATGTGCTAGTGGTCTTCAAAATGCTGTAAGGTATTCAATGCAAATTGAGGTGTTGTACAGAGGATGTTCAATATCTTTAAGGAAAAGTCTGGGATCTTTTAGTCAGCAATTGCAATTAAAATATATTCTTTGCTAATGTCTTTGCGTAATGATATTAAGTAATCTGTCCATTGAGAACCAAAAAGATAAGGGTTTGATATAGCTACTTATTTAACTTTGTGCAACTGTGTATAAGACAGGAGTGCTGCTGTGAAAGAGATTATGTTTATCAAGTAACACTTATTTGTGGAGTGCGGCAGATGTATTTGGTTGCTTAAACCAGTGAATTGAAATACAATTTAGCCATCACTCATCTAGAAATGACACGTCCCTTTTAGCAGTCTCCTGTTCAAATCCTAGAATCATGGAATAATGTGGGTTGGAAGGGACATTTAAAGGTCATCTAGTCCAACCCCTGCAATGAGAAGGGACACTTTCCACTAGACCAGTTTCCTCAGTTCAACCTGGCCTTGAATGTTTGAGAGGATGGAGCATCTACCACCTCTCTGGGCAATGTGTTATTTAATACAGACTTTGGAAATGGGACAATTCAATGCCTATGTGCAATGTTGCCGGTCATGGCTTGCCTTTGATACAACCTTATTGAAACTTCTATATATTAATTGTATGCATGTCTAAGTGCAGGATAAAAAAATACTTTATTATCTGTGCTGTGAAAGAAGGAATCTGTGCAGGGATCTGGTAACAGGATTAATTTAAGAAATGAATTACTGCCAAAATTATCAAACTAGATACATGTATATGTGTTCATTATAATATTGCTAGGAGGAGGGGTTTCTGTGATAGCCAATAGGGCATTCTGTATTAAGATTATCCTCTTGCTTATGGATGTCTCTTACCTTGCTATAAACAAATGTAAATTGCAAATAATTATGCATGCATAGAAACAATATCATGAAAGAGTACCTAATGATTGGTATCAACTTCTTCCTCCTCTTCAGTTTCTTCTCATCTCCCAGCATGCCCTAACTGACATTTCTAGTTTGAGAGCCACAGTTATTCAATGTATTCCTGCGAAATTGTGTGAGACATTTCTATGCATAAAGACTTTTGGGGTGAAGACTTTCCTAAATGGGTCTGATTGGGCAGATCAGCTACTTCTGATCCCGATTGAGTGGTATAAAAGACTTCCAGCTGTTATTAATTCAAACTCAGCAGCCCCCAGAATCAGGCACAGTGCTTAATGTATGTTTTACAGAAGTACTTGTATAAAGCTATTAACTGAAACTATTTGTAGGATCTATTCAGAGTGAGGCTTGGTACTGATGATGAATGGCTTCATTGTGCTAGGTCATTATGGTCCTAAGTAATTTTGTTGGTTAGTACTTTTCATTTTATACCTAAAAATCAAATAATAATGATGAATTGCAGAGAAATGAAAAAAGGTATAATTGGCAAAATAGATTATTACACCCTGTGATTGGAGGTAATGAATTGCAGCAGGAATTAAAGACAAAGCTTTACCATTTAAACCGAATTTAATCTGTTTTAGTAGTGAAATAGATATTTCTGTAAAGCCATAATCTTCTTGGGTTATCTAAAGGTAATACGAAGTCCACAGCCCATACATCTTTAAGTAGTGTTCAAGGGGCTTAACCCTACAGGTTTGATTGATAGCAAGTATTAGGTCATGACCAGTGTGGTTAAGTGCAAAATCAAACCAGAACCAAAATCAGGCCCTGCCCAAACCTGCTAAACAGCCTTTTGTCATTCCCTGTTTGTGCTCAGCCTACCTCCAAAGACTCATCTGGCAAAAAAGATTCTATTCAGAATAGAGAAATGACTTGATGATCAATGCTCAGCATCGCTTAGTGGTGATGAGAACTGCACAAGTAGGAGTCAGTAAATTGGCAGATGTTTGATGTGGCAATCATTCAGACCAAACGGAATATGCAAGATATGTGTGTACTCTTCCTGCCCCTCAACATCCTCCCTCTTTTTCAGTAAATTCATTGTGGTTTAAGCCTGTGCTCCGTAAAATCCTAATACATATAGCTGGAGAAGGAGAAGGACCCATTTGATATCTTATATATTTGTGAATTCTTGAATTATTCAGTGATACAACTGTATCAGGAATGGTTGGTTTGCATCTTTTTAATGTTTTATCATATTCTTGTCAACATGTTTACAAGGAAATGAGCTAAAGAATTCTAGAAGCAGATAAAGAAATCAAATTCTTTAAAAAATTACTCACAAAAATAACTGATTTTTATTTGTTGCCAAGGGAGGTAAATTGTGCTTCCTTCATTAGTAGTTGGGAGGACTTGCTAAGTAGGAGATTTCTTAAGTATGGATGCTTTGTTCGTTCTGACTTTCCACTTGCAAACATATTCATCTGCAGTCTAACAAAGATTTAAGAATGATCTTGTAGCTTGAAAATTTTAGTCTTTTAGCTCTCTAAACAGGCTTTAGAAATAATTCATGCATTTCTTAGCAAGGAGCCTGTTAGCAGCTTTCATTTAGATTGTGTGTCCTTTACTTTTCAATTTCTTTTATCCATTAAAAATAATAAAAATACCCCAGCAATAGAGCTCTCTGAATAAAATCATTCTAGGAGGTGTAAAAGTTTGAATTCACAGTACAAAAGGGAATGTTTCCCATGCAGGGTTTGTGGAATGCTAATAAGCCTGGCACATCAACTTGCTGCAGCTCCTTATAAGTCCTGTAATTCAAAAAGTTCACTTTGAAGTTTGCATATAATTTTGCCATTCACTGTACATGTAACGTTCGTTGTTAATACTGGCATTCTTTTTCATACCAAGAATGAGACAATCAGGTTTCAGTAGCAGCCTTGTCAACACATTAATTTCTTCCAGTAATTTTTTTTGTCCCCATGTCACTTTCTCTCTCTCTAACTTCAGTTATTGTGATATAATCTTACTTTATTTTCTTTCTCCTATTACTCCTGATATTGCCAACATGCATTGATTCTCCAGTTAAACACACTGCTTTCTGAGCTTTTTTGTATTTCAGTCCAACTGGACCAATCTTCTTTCTTTTACAGCACTTATAATAGTATAAATTTAATGGTGGGAGTTTTGTTAGTGTTTTTTTTTTTTTTTTTTGGTTGGTTTGATTTGGTTTGTTTGTTGGTTGGGCTTTTTTATGGACAGCAGGTAACGCAGGGGATTCTGGCCCTCTGCTCTGCTCTCATGAGACCGCAACTGGAGAATTGCATCCAGCTCTGGGGTCCCCAGCACGGGAAGGACATTGATCTGCTGGAGCAAGTCCAGAGGAGGGCCATGAAGATCATTAGAGGGAAGGAACACTTCTCCTATGAGAAGAGTTTGAGAGAGTTAGGGTTGGTTAGCCTGGAGAAGCGAAGGATCCAGGGACACCTAATAGCAACTTCCAGTAGCTAAAGGGAGCCTACAAGAAAGGTGGAGAGAGAGTTTTGACAAGGGCAGGTAGTGAAAGGACAAGGGGGAATGGCTTCGAACTCAAAGAGGGCAGGTTTAGATTAGATGTTTGAAAGAAATTCTTTCCTGTGAGGGGTGGTAAGGCATTGGAATACATTGCCCACAGAAGTTGTGGATGCCTCATCCCTGGAAATGTTCAAGGTCAGGTTGGATGCGACTTTGTGTAATCTGATTTTGTGGGAGGTGTCTCTGGCTATGGCCAGGGGGTTGTAACCAAATGGTCTTTAGGTTCCCTTCCAACCCAAATCATTCTATGATTCACTATTGCTATCTACCCACTGTCTCTTCATCTCCTGTGCTAGGATCCTGAATATTTCAGATCAATTACTATGAAGCTGAAGGTTTATGAAATCTCTGGGATATTCTGCATAGGCACTTGCAATTAAAAACAAGAATGGAAAGAATATACACAGATAATGCAGCAAAAGGTTATAATTAAGCATTAAAATATTTTTGTGCCTTTTTTATTTTATTGTTCTACTGGATGAGGAATGTAGTGACATTCCATGTAGAGACACGGACCCAGACCGGCAGGGAATCTGAATCATTTATTCAAAGAAATGAGCTGGTTTTATACACTTCTTCAAGGCACAGTATTTCCTTACATGGCAATACTCACTACCTGACCTATCCCATGCTGCCACATCAGCAACACACTTTCTGAATGTCCTTCTATGGGGTGATCAGGCGCTGTTCACCGTCTGTCAGCTTCCGGCAGCTCCTCTCCATAGGGGTCTGCTGCGTGCATAGGGGTCTGCTCCACCCCAGGGTCCAGTGGAGACAAGCCTCTCTGTGCCTCCATGTGCTCCTTTGTGCTGCCATGTGCTTCTGCAGGCACGTCCCACAGCCCACAGCTCAACTCTAACCCATCTCTTCCCACAGAGGAATACACATATTATTTGGGAAAATAAACCAGGAAATTTGGAAAAGGGGTTCCTTGTGAATTTAAATTGAATGTGTGTAGTATTTCTAGGGACTCCAAAGGAATAACCTTTACATTTCTTTTGTCCCTTCTTATGCATTTTTACTGTGTGTATGAAGAGGTATAAAATGCAAAATCATAGAATTGTAGAATATCCTGAGTTGGAAGGGACTCACAAGGATCATTGAGTCCAGCTCCCGGCCCTGCACAGGACACCCCAAGAGTCACACCCTGTGCCTGAGAGCATTGTCCAAACGCTTCTTGAGCTCTGTTAGGCTTGGTGCTGTGACCACTTCCCTGGGGAGCCTGGTCCAGTGCCCAGCCACCCACTGGGTGAAAAACCTATTCCTGACATCCAGCCGAAACCTCCCCTGTCTCAGCTTCATGCCAGTCCCTTGGGTCCTGTCACTGGTCACAAGGCTGAAGAGATCAGTGTCTCCCCCTCCTCTTCCCCTCATGAGGATGTTGAAGACCACAATAAGGGCTTCCCTCATTCTCCTCTTCTGTAGACATACAAATACCGAGCAAATGATGAGCAAACAAATAAATCAAATGCTAAGATAATGAAATATTTATTTAATTGGTATTTAAAGACAATTTGTGAGGCTAAGGTATCTTAATCTGACTTGGAAATTAGTATGCATCCAAGTAAGGTGTAATGTCATGCAAAATAATGTTTCACAAGTGTTAAAAGCCTGGAAAGTAAATAATTGGGGTCTAGCTTCTGTTGAAAGGTAAATGAGATTTCTTCAATTTTAGTTTCTTACCTTCTTCTCCCCCCTGCCCCTGCCTGTTAGGCTGTCTTGCGCCTAAATGGTAAAATTTTCACATGACACCTGCAATAACAGTCTTAAATTTTGAAAAATGTGTATATCTCCCTGCAAACATAGTGTGAGATATAAGCATATAAAAAGAATTTGAAGCAAAATGAATTCACTTGACTAACTTCCGTCTGAAAAGCATTTAATCTCTATTTGCTCCTCCCCAGAAGACAGCTGGGTTCAGGGAGGGAAGATAAACACCCCTGTCTTTACTTCTCAGCAAAATATCTCAACCATGACCAAGAGGGATTACCTAGAGGCAGGAAAGAAACGGCACAAAACATCTATTCAATCTTTGTCTCTTCTACCATCACCACTTAGTGCAAGTTTATAGTATGAAGCATTTAATGAAGATGACTTTTCAGGTGAGAACTGGGCTGAGACTGATTTGCCTTTCTCAGCCCACTGGACAGGCATCTGTCAGAAGGTAACAATATTTGGTGGTTGTTGTTGCAGTGTTGAACTGCACAATCTAATGCTTTGTAACTCTACGCCCACTGTCATGAAATTTAAGAACCTTAATATGTAAAAACAGTACTGTATTACAAATTACTCTCCTACTTCATGGATGTGTTTTTCTCAAGCAGCATCAACTTAGGTGCTAAGAAAAATCTCCTCGGCCCCCACTAGCTGCAGCAGTTCCTCAGCTTCGGATGCTTTTGAGCACAGACTTCTTTCTCTCACCAGAGCTGGGCTTTATATTCTGGATGTAGTTACAACACACCCAGGAGACAGTTGTGGTCAAGCTGGGTCTGTGGAAAGGCCTCACGTATCAGGCAAAACACTTCCAAAAGACTAAGGGAGTCATTAATAGCTTTCTGCCTGGCCATGGAGAAGACTACATTTGGGATACAGTATAAAGTCCCGATCCTCTGCAATCGTGGAAGGTGAACTGTAAAACAAAAGAGGTGGAGAGGTGATTTGAGAGGAGTGTCTCTCTTTAAAAGGATGTTGAAAGTCCTCTATTTATATCACTTGATGTAGGAGGAAAGGGAATGAAAGGAGTGAAAAGAGTAAAACCAAAGGCCTAAGTGAAAGGATTATGTACAAGAAACAGTAGATTTTTCAGTGGCTCTGAGTACAGTTGGGCTGGAGAGAAGAACGTGATGCAAGCTTCAGGTATGCTTTTCCATGGTAATGGGGAATTAAAAAAAAAAAAAAGAAAGGTTTTGTCAAATGAAATAGGATCTATTTATGAGCAAGATTATATGTCAACTTTATTTACAATAGTGGGAGACCAGATTTACTACAACTGAAAATCTCATATTAGTCCTATGTTTTTAAGCTACCATTATTACAAGCCATCAAAAGTAGAATTCATATTTGGATAAATCCTCAAAGGCGTATTTGACTACCACTGTCAAAATCACTGGGGATGTAAAAAGCTAGTTTGCTAGTCTGCCCAGAAATTCATACAGTAGAAAAGTGTGTTTGATTATAGAGTATTACGCCACTGCAGATGGGATAGCATTGAGCAGCTCACTTGCTAGGGTGCTGTATCTGACACAGTTCAGGTATGAATGCCTTGACTGCCCCTGGAAAGAAAGCTTGCAGCTTTGTGTTCTTGTCTGCAGAAGAGGAAGAAAAATAATGTGCCTGTGTTTGATATAATGGGAATAGCTAAACTGTCTAAAATATTCTCAGCAAGGCTGCACTCTAGGAGCTTATTAAAAAGGGAGTAAAATAAACAAATCTGTTTTTACAATAGCTGCACGTTGCTGGAGCTAAAGTTTCTGGAAGGAAGCTAGTGGAAGAAAATGATAAAGCATATAAAAGTGTTATAATTGCATATAATTGTGTTGTGCCGATAGCATGATTGTGTTAAGGGAGTGATAAATAACCATGTTTTAGGTAGGTGATCCAGTGAAGGATAGCAATACAGAAATTAAGAAAGGGAGAGAGGGACTTGTGCTTTAGCTGAAGACAGTCACAAATGCTGATTTGCTCTTTAATTAAATATACTGTCTTCTCGTTTATTCTTTTTAAATAGGAAGAAGTAACTCAGTTGTCACATCAGATGATGAAATTAAGTTTTTTATTCCCTGACTAAATCTTCCATCTGGCAGCAATGTAAGTACATCATGATATATTCTTTCTGAAAGGTCTCTGACATCTCTCTACAGGAACTCTCTGTCAGATAAAGTTCAAATTTTGATAATTTAGCTAAGTAAATCTTTTGGGTAGATTAAAAAGCGTAAGTTGTCATTCTCTCTTGCATAAATACTACCTAACAATTTCTGCAGTTATTTTTAGACTTTGAGCAGTTCAAAATATGTCTTGGCAGGACCACCAAGTTGTAACCGGGACCAGGAAGCCCAGCTGAAGACTGCTCACCACTGGAGTACTGCTGAGGGCAGCAATCCTTCTCCACTCTGGCGCTGGAGAGGCTGCACCTGGAGCACTGTGCCCAGTGTGGGACTCCTCAGTAGAAGAGAGAGGCTGAGGTACTGGATGGAGCCCAGCAGTGGGACACAGCCTGGTCAGGGCGGGAGCACAGAGTGTGCAAAGAAAGGCTGTGAGAGCTGGGATTGTTCAGCCTGGATAAGGGCAGGCTGATGGGAAGGAGCCCTGATTGCTGCCTGATGGGAGTGTGTAGGGGAGACAGAGACAGATTGTTTTCCACAGTGACAGGATAAGAGAATGGATGCAAGCTACAGTGCAAGAAATTCCCATTTGTATTTGGAGAAAATAAATGTTCATAAAGAATTAGGGCAGGTTCAAGTATCACCACCAGAGATACTTGAAGCTTGACTGGGTAAGGTCCAGAGCAAACAGATTTCATTCTGAAGTTGGATATAAGGTCTTCAAAGTAGGTGCTGCTCTGAGCAGAGAGTAGACTGAATAAACTCAAAAATCCCTTCCGTTATAAGCTGTTCCACCTTCTCAGGAAAATTCAGATATCATTCAGATAAGGAGACGTTTTCTCATACTTCAAATGAGTAAGCTGAGGCAGCAGCTAAATAGGCTGCCTAAGGTAATAAAGTTATTTAGTGGCATCAGATTTCAGTAAAGATTCTCTTTAAACATTTCTTATTTCTCATTTGAAATATGCCTTCGTATATTTTCTTAGAATCTGTATCCTAACTTACTGGGCCAACTCTTTTTTCGCAGACTACTGATCCATCAGGTATTAGCAATACTGAATATAAAATTGCTTATGTACTCTTCTGGGTTTTTTCTTTAATTTACCCTTGCACATTTTCATTTGTTGCAGTGTCAGGAGGGCATGGCAGTTTCATTGCATGTGCGGATGAATATACAAAGGCTAACCATTGCCTTTAAGCAGACAAAAGAAAGACATGTGAGTATGCATTCATTGATTCCAGATCTAATTTTTAAAAATTATTATTGTTCAAATACATGTGAGGAAAAAAGTAAGCTGATCTTATATACATGCATACATACATATGTATGTATAGATACACACACTGGACTGATTTGTTAAAAAAACCACCAGCATATAGGAAATGGAAAGTGTTGGCTTTGGGGAGCTCCTGGGGGAATTTGCCTTCACTGCTCCTCAACCAGGCTGTTTGCTGACACAGAATTCCTGGCATATCAGTCAGCTTCTGAGAAACAGGTGCCACAGCCTGCTTTGTAGGTGCTATTTAGTGCCTTCTGCTGCCATACAAGTGTGTGAAGATCACCTACACCAATTCAGCAAAACGGTGGGTTATAGCCTTCATGTTTATATTTAAAGGCTTTCTAAAGCTTCTAGTAACAGTAATTGACAGGCATGTTACCTGGATATAAACTAAAGATTATGTTCCTGTGAGCCTTGAAGATTTTGCTTTGCTTCATACCTCATGTAGCAGTGCTAAATATTTCCAAATTTAAAGACATTGAAAGTGTATTTGCAAGTCCTAAACTCCCTCAAGTCTGTTAAACTGCAGGCAAGGGTCTCTCTATAAAAAGTCAGTCAGTATCTGTCTCATCCCACTTTTATTCTTAATTGAAAAATTGTGGCTCAAAGCAGAGGTGAAAGAGTCAAATTGTAGTCCATTTACTAGAAAGAAGCTTATGCTAGTTGTGACATTAAATTTTTCTTTAAAATACAAGAAAAAACTTCCAAATACTTGCACATAGCACAGCTGTAAATTCTTGTTTATCTGCCATGCTGCAGTTTGTGTGTCTGTGTTTCTTGTCTTGTTGTGATTATTGAAGAATGTTTTTTTCTTTATTTTTCGGAGCTCTACAGTGCTGGCATTTATCAAGAGAAGACACACAGCACAGCCTTGAATAAATAATGGCACTAGGCCAAGTACAGCTTAGATGGTTGCCAGCACAACTCCGTTGAAGTCAAAGGAATTGCACCAAGGGTGAGTTTGGCCCTTGGCTCAGCTCATGGAGGACTTTAACATGACAATTTTCAGTAATGCTTCAGCTGTTTGAGGTAGTCAAGTCTGGGTTTGCTTTTTGGTTGAGTACTGTATTTTGTTTCAAACAAAGGAGCTGAACTTCTGCTCAATGGGGTGAATGGAGTTTTTGTTAGTGGACCACTTCTGGAGTTTCTGTTCTCACTTAATCTGCTGTGAGTGCTAAATAACTCAATTTCATAAGATGTCATGACAATAGTACTGAGGTCTAGTGAATTCCTGGGAAGATGCACTGTGCTGAATATTTTGTGGGGTTTGCTCTAATCTTGTTCTTAATATACTGTGTTTTAAGTGACAAGATATTGCCAGCACTCTTTTGCACCAGTTAGAAACCTGCAAACAGCACTGATTTTTAATGGTGCCTAGTTTGGTTTGTCTTGTTGGCTGTCCACTTGTAGTAATCATCTTCATAAATAAAGGATGAATTAATAAATAACTTCTATTGTGCAGGATGGACTAAACTGTGCTAAGCATGTAGTAGTAGGGCAGATCAGTAAGTTCATAACAGTATTATAAACACACTAAAAAGCCAGAGACTTATCAGAGGAAGCCAAAACAGATTTCGGTGTTAAATTTGGGGGTGTATGAAAGAATGGCAAACCAATCCAGACATCAGATTTGTATTGCTAAGCAGTGCTGAGTCAGTATCTTAGCATTAAACAGAGGTGCCTGTCACTTGAAATTCCGTAGAATTCAGGCCTGGGTTTAATCAATCATTGCTAGATCACGATAGTATCACATCTTTTTTAATAGTGGGTGTTTTTCTTAGATTCAGATGTCAGGGTAATGTAGTGAAGTGGAAGTTGTGGTATATATTTAAATCAAGTGGCCACAGAGATATGTCTTCGGAATGGAGAAGTTAAGTCCCCACAAAAAGAAGTTAGTGAGCAAATGTGAAGGATCCCAGTGACATTTCAGGGGTTTTTCTTTTTAAATATCAGATTTTATGCCAATATTTTCAAGCTTTGTGGGGGAGTAGAGAAGACAGAACTAAGTTATCATGATAGTAAAAACAAATTGTAGAAAACATTGCGTGAAGAGACATTTAAAATGCAATCAGATGAACAGTTCAAGCTTGTGCAGCTTTGTGTCATATTTTACATTTCATAAAATAATTTTGCCTCCTCAACTGGTGGAAAAAAACCAATACCTCTGGCAATAAAGTATCATTTAAAATAATAAATCTGTTTACAAGTTTATTACAGTACATCCAAAATTTGTATTTCAATTATTGTAAATTTTAAATATAATATTCTTGCTTGTCAGTAGAAAAATGTTATATATTATCCTGAAGAAGAATATGTACCTCTAAAGTGCAGATGTAGCTAGTTCTTATAGTCTAGCTAATAATTTGGAATCAATAGATAACTCTAGAAGAAATGCCTATAATCGTAACATTGGAGAAAGTGAGGTAAAATTTTGAAGAAAAATATTTACCTCTTTTACAGAAACAACAACAAAAAGATCAGAACAATATTTTTTTTAAAAGCATGCTGTTAAATAAGAAAGACTTGTTTTATTTATGGTTTTATTAATATAATTTTCTCAAAGTTTTGCTATAAATATTCTCAATAGAGATTTTTTGGGGGGAAAAAAACCCACAACAACAAAAACCAAACCTGCATCTCCTTTTATGTAAGGAGGAGTAAAAAAGTTATTAAATCAATGTGTTATTCTATGAATGGATAAGAAAAGCATCAAGGATTAGTCCTGGGGAATCATATCCCCATGCCTGTTCATTTCCCTGAATCAAGTTACCTTCACGCTGTGTACTTCCATGCTAAGAGCTGCTCCGAGCAGCAGCCCCAGTGCTGTTCTGCTATACAGGCTGTGCATTGTACAAGCTCTGAGGGTCTCACAGCAACATCTGGCTTTATTCAGCTTTCCTGTGAGCCACAGTCTGGAACTACTGTTTGGTCTCACCTGCAGTTTGTTCCACTGGCTGCTGTTAGCCAAACAAATCAGATTGGGGGATAAAAGCAAACAGGAACTGTGGCTGTCTCTTCCTTAGAGGCAAGTTTCACTGCAAGCAGTTGGAGTGTAAAGCCTTCTTTTTACTTGGCTCCCAGGTTTTCAGCAGTTACGTGCTGGGGGTAGCAGGGACACCTTTTAACCTCCATGGCAGTGGCCTTGACTCTGTCAGGGCTTAAAACAAATGCTAGATAGATGACTAAGGAGAAATGTACCGTGTTCTGCAGTGGCAATTTGTAATGAGGTTTACCAAGTTATTTAATTTCTGACTAATATAAATGTTCCACTGGAAAATCAACCCTGCCGTTATTAATAGACAAATTAAAGGAAAAAAATAAACTATGTAAACAGTCTATAATGTGTGTGATGAACTGTAGTAGGTAAGACCTCCAAACAGGAGAAACTAGGTGGTCCTTTCTTTGACTGAAGCCACTGTTGCCAATCTACTAAGCTAAACACACATTTCACAGCTTGTTGCTTCTTGAATACATTCAACTGAGTTTACCTTGTGTGCCAAGTACTTGTTCAGAATACACTGAACACAACATCTAGTTTTTCTGCCAACACGGCCTCTGTCAAGCTTCCCTCCTGCATTTTGCCAGCTACAAAAGCTGTTCCTTGCTAGTGAATTCCAGTACCATCAGTGTTTTCCCTGAATCATTATAGTAAGTGCCCTTCTTTCATTGCTTTGTAATGTGAATGTTCAGCTTCCCAGTTTTCCAGAGGAGACAACAAGACTATTCCTGCCTTGGCAAACAGAAGGCTTGGAAAGGATGCACAGGCTAATACTCTGCTTGCCTTCTGTTGCCTCTCTTCTTTAATATACTCAGGTTTGTGTCAAACAATTCATTAAAGCCTGTCCTTAAAATCTTTCCAGGGAAGTGGGGAGATTCCTTCTGTTTGTGTTGCATGTGCTGCCTTAAAGCAGCTTCATTTTCAGGCAAGTCTGCATCTGCTTGTCTATCATCTCCCTGGACAGTCTGGAATTATACTTGCAAATAGAATTGTCAACTTTTGCAGGGATTTGAACGCAGTGACACGCATGCTAATTCTCCTGTTGCTTCTCAGCCTCAGGATAAATAACATTAATTTCCCTTGAGTCGCTCAGAGGAACACTCAATATAGGGCATAAATTTGGGTTTGGTCACTCAGGGTTAAAACAATGAACACTTTTATTAGTAACTTTTTGGAATGTGGTAACAGCATGCAACAGGAGACACTTTGGGGTGTTCTAGTATAAATGAGAAAGTGATGCAGCTTGGATAAGCCCTGTAAAAAAGCGCCTTAGACTAGATCAGGACAACAATTATATGAACTCTTTCATTGCAAATATGAGGCAAGTGTATATTCTGGCAGCAAGGAGCAATCTGAAATCATGTGCTCATCCTTGCCAAAGCTGTATTTCTAGGATCCGTTCATATTTAGGTGCCTAGCTGCAAAACCATACCAGCAATGCACTAACCTTCAAGTCACAAGTAGAAGTAATTTTTTTTTAATATTGAGTCTTGGCTTACATTCCAAATATATGCAGTTCCCTGACTTACATAGGCAGCAGAGGTTTGGCTCCACAAAACAGCCTTTCCACCTTAAAGATGACATCAGCTCCCCTGGATCCAGTGCTATTGTGTGAGGGTGGGTGGCTGCATGCACCTCTGTTGGGTCTGGTGATCCCAAGAGGGGTGTGATGGTGCCCTTGCACAGGGCCATTGAGCTCCAGGGGCTCTTCTGAAGAAACAAACTCATTCCCAGCTCCAGCAGACACTCACATTTCTTCCCTTGTGCTGGCACTACTGCTGGGCTGGAGCTTGGGAAGATAGTTCAAGGAGTTAAAGCAGCAGAAAATTAACCCTACCAAAAAGAAATGAAGTAGTCTTCTATTTTAATAAGTGTTTGAGTCTGTAAGAAGAATAAAACATCACATCTCAAGGACAGCTTGCAGTTAAATCTCCTCAGCTGTATTGTAAAAAAGCTTTGTTAAGTAATTTGTGATGAAATTATGGGGGTTGTGGCTAGCCGGTTCAAATTTATTCTAAGTCTATAATCTTCGTAAAGAAAACATTAAGAAACACAAAATGGGCTATGCTTTGGCTGCTAGTAGTTACCTCATCTGAGTTTTGAGTATGGGGGAGGCAAGCAAGACAGAATTTGTTCATCAGCAATGTATAGATGTCTGGCCATGATATAACTGACTGTCATTCTTCTGCATCTTTCTTCTGCTTTCTGAGGATGTTAAATTTCTCCAATTATTCATCTTAACCTTTGCTCCCCTGTCAGGGAGGCACACTTGAGTTATGACTTTTAGAGCATCTTTTCAGTAATAATTTTTGGTTAGAACAGCTCTGAAAACTCTGATGCTTCTGAGCAAGATCATCACATCGACACCTTTGTACTTCTCTTATGGCTTAGGCAGGATTTAATGGCGAAGCTGTAATAAGCCAGATACAAATTGTGGAGGAATGTTACATTACTAATTAGTTTCTAATGTATGAAAGCATTGTTATAGAAGAATATAAGGCTCCAAGTTTGTCTGATTTTCCCCAGCTGCATCAGTTGTATTAATACCTTGCCAATGGGACTTTTCACAGGTTTTGCAAACAGTGGCTTCATAACCTTATCAAGGGCTGATGAACTAATAAACAGAGACCTTGCTTGGTGAATCAGGCAAATTTACTGATGAGCAGATTTAGAGAACAGTTGTGCTTCAAGGAACTTCTTTTATCTTCATGTCTCAAATCAAGAAAAACCTTATCACAAGTCAACATCTCATTTCACTGTAACTAGTTTAGCTTGTTCTGTGAAAATATTATCAGAGGCATTAAATTAAATGGAAAAAGGAGAGGCTATTTCATGATCTGCCATCCAGGTTTGCATAACCAGAAGGTAGGAGTCATCTCCTTGCTGGGTGAACTCTCTTGAAGGTTGTAGCCTTCTCTGAGAATCAGAGCTATTTATGACTCTCAAATAGAAGAGATATTAATCAGATTTTTTTTTAAATGCATTTCAAAAGGATTTTTTATCTCACTCAGAAAAAGTTCAATAAATTTATTGGAGAACACCAGGAATGAAAACAGTGCAAGAAACTCTGCCATTTGCCTACCACAATGAATTCAGTGAAGCAACTATCAAAGAGTTACAAAGGTCTGAAGGCCTTTCCCACTCTGGGAATACTGTTGAACTGGCTCAGTCTACAACACAATGATGCTGTTGCTGGCTCAGCTCCACTGTCTGCCCCAGCCACCATGTACAGAGATTTTGTTTGAGCTGTTTTACACGTGCATTTTGAAACACTGATATGAGTCTCAGCCACAGACACATAGGCCTGGTATCACACAAGTGGTATGCACAGCATACTGGTTTCCTCATCTGTAACTCTTTTTTTCCCCTCTGGATTTTACTCCATGGGCTGCAAGAAACTTGTATTTTTGCTTTTGGAAGAAGGTTTTTGTCTACCTCAATTTTATGTAATTTGAGGTATTCATATGTTAATGGATGCATTTAATGCTTACACATGTGTTTATATCTATAGACACGTACACAGAAGACACATACAAAAGTTGCTAGCACGTATACAAGCTTAAACTCTGTTTTTTTCCTTTCTTTTTTCTTTTTTATTATAAACAGTTTAATACAAACAGTTATTTATGTTGGAAATCATATCATTGTAGTGTTCATTGCCAGAGCACCTGACAAGAGTTTTTGGTTGCCCCATATTATTTTCCTTTTTATGCTACATTTCCACCTCTCACATTAACTGGTTCCAAGAGACTCTGATTGCCACCATCTTCTGCAGTGCAGCTCTGTTTGACAGCAGGTATTATGTGTGTGTTCATAAGCACTGCCAGCTCTGCCTTCAAATTCAGGGCTCACTATTGGCTGTTTAAAATGCATGTACATTGACACCGATATGCTCACGTTACCGTGTCTTGTCTCTCTTATCTGGTTTGTTTCTTCAGGTGTTCCCTTCTGCCCCATGTCACCCTTTCCCTTCAAGACTACAAAGGCGTGTGTGTCAAAGAAGGGGGAGCATATAATGAGTCCTGCTCTGTCACGGAGAAGCAAAGAAGGGCACTGTTCTTACATGTCTTGTACACTTTTTCTTTGACAAGTTATCAGATTTTATTAATGTCTTTACTTGTTCCTTGCAATGGAGATGTCTACTGGCTGCTTAATGAGGTTTTGAATGACAGTCTCTGCATGCAAAACAATGGGTGTAAGTATTTACAGTATTTGAATCAATATTCAGCAGATAAGAAGTACCTAGGGGTGGAGAAAGGTGTTTTCTCTCTCACACACATACACAGTAATCTCATCTTGTCCGGGACCTAGAAATATGTTTATGCTTAGATCTTCATGTTTCTCACTCCAAACCACTCATTTTACCAATCTTAAGAAGAAGTAAGAGAGTCTGGCTTGCTGTAACTTGACTGTGTAACTCAGCCAGTGGTGACCTTTGAACACAGGAAATGTTATGGTGAATTTTGCTTTGAAAGGTAGCCACAGGTAACGGAAACATGGAGATTTTGCTGTTTGCTAGAGCAAGAGTAAGCCTGTGACAAAATTAAGCCTTTTATTTCTTCATCTTCTCTCCCTTTCTTTTGCTTCTTTTCCTCACCCCCCACCCCAATGAATTCGTACATGACAAGAAACAGTAATATGAACTGCAAGTTTCACATCATTTTATTGAATACAGGCCAATATTGGTGTCATGATTTGTGTCTTGCTTGACTCAAAGTTCTGCTGGTTGAAAACAGCTTTCCCTTAACCATATTAGCTCTGTCATCTCTCAGCAGCAACAACAAATGGCAGCAAAAAAGAACCTTCAGAGTGCTTTTTCACCCACTGACTCCCATTTCCAGGTGGTCAGGTATTGTGAACGTGACTGAAAGCAGAATATTTTTTCATGGTTTTTAGTCTTTCAGCCCCTGGCTAAAATAAGCCTTCTTCATTGTCAAAGGAGAGGAAAGTGATAAGCCTGTTGTACATTGAGCCTCTTATTTCTAGCCCAAGAAGGCAGGTTTTTCAGCTTGGTTATACCAGTGCTTTAGGATGGAACAGAGAAGGGTCAACCAGGTCCTTGTCATCCTGGGGCAAAGCTAATGTCTGCAGAAAGCTCAGATAATTTGATCACTGTGGTGCTGGAAGGGCATTATTTTCTCAGGGCACCCAGAAATCAGCTGCTATGTGGTCAGTTTGACCTAATAACTCTGCTGGGATTTCAGAAAATTTTAAGAATTATGCTTATTCAGTATTTAAATGACAAGATTTTTGGTATTGTATGGAGGAAAGAGATTTTGTTTTCAAGAAAATTGAACAGGAGCTAAACTGAAACTGCATTATTCAAATTTTTTTTTGAGCATAGGATTTTTAAAGAGTAAACAAGTAAATTTTAAATAGACAAAGAGCACCCTCCTGAAGCAGTGGCAGCTGCCCTAGAAAACAGGTGCTAGAGCCAGAGCAGAGTGAAAACTCCCTTATGCTCACAAGGCAAATTATTTACCAGTGACATAGATTATAGCATGGGCAGGTTATCCTTCTAAGCAAAACCCTCTTTTTTTCCAGGAAATGGGGGCAAATGTGGAAAAGAAGGAAATAAACCTATTGTGTCTGAGATAGCTTCCCAGGATCAAATGTCCCCCTTCATGAACCTTTGCATGCATTTTTGAAGTGGTATTTTTCTTTGACAGGGCACAAATGAACTCAGCAGCTCAGTTATTACTATGCCAGAGCTTTATAACATTCTTTATGTGCTTCTTTATACGATTGTGTATTTCCTGTCTCTGTACATACCTCTCTATGTGTAAGTGTCAAAATGTTATTCTTCTGCTATTGTCGCCAGTATCAGCTGGAATTTTGTCATTTCTTTGAGGAAGAGAGGTCAAATTCATATTTGTTACTGAGAAATGCTTCTTCACATAATGTGAGACCCTGTGCATCACTCAGTGCTCCCGTGAAGGCAGAAGCATCCCTAAAATCACACATAGTCAAAGGCAATTGAAAGAAACTCACTTTGTAAGGTTATGGTCTTTTCTACATCCCACAGTGGATCTTGATGTCTTTTCTGCTCTAAAATCATGTTACTAAAGGACACATATGAGACAGCAGGTCAAATTGGAAGAAATGCACCATTTAGATCTGAAAAGAGCCTTCAGCTACAATGGGGTCAACACCTCAGAATACAAGAAGAAACGTTTTTATAACAACACTCAGTAGAATTTATCATTTCTTTGTAATTCAAACCAGAACAAACCCAAAAGTAAGGGGTAGAAGGGAAAGCAGAGTAACAAAAGTGAGAGGAAAAGAAACAGCAGGAAAGCTGCAGAGGACACAAGTCGAAATAGTGTTGCACAGAAAAAACAAATATGCTTCTCTGCAACAAATACAGCAGGAAGCCTAACAAACCTACAAAAGCTTAAATGAGCATGGCTGCAGTACAGTGACTGTGCAGTGTCCCAGAGTGTGATGGGACAAGCAGAGAAGATACAATGACTCAAAAGATTACTAGCTATTCTTACACTTTTTAATATTTTTCTTGTTCACATGGTATTGTCAGAATTTTGCTCTGAAAAGGCTTATTTTTCCCATTATTTAGCTGTTGCAGCTTGAGAGAGTTTTGTTTTACCAATTTTAAGAGATGTTTGTAGTGGTCTTCTTTTAGTACAAGCCCAATTTTGTTATAGTGGTAATGGCATTAGGAACACCCCCAGCTTTGGGGGGGCATCATGTGGCTCTTTCCGAGGAACAGAGCAGTGGAGGCTGAAGGAGGTTATATACAGAATCGTGCAATACATGGGTGTGACAGAAATAGCTCCATGTGCCTTATTCCCTTTCTGCAGGTCTACCAGAGCCAGGCAGGCCAGCTGGAGGGATTCTTTCACCTTTTGTATGCCTTATTTTATCCATCAGCTAAATACTTCCCTTAAAGCTAAAATTATTTTTAAATCCTCAGGTAGTAAATGTAACATATTTACATGCTAAACATAATTGAAGGCCATAGTTGGCACCATTGTAAAAACCACAGCACTTGATGACCCTTTTTTTCCAAATGCATAGCCATTCCTACTGGATTCACCCCAGCAAGGGACTCTTAGAGTGGTGTTTTCCAAAATCCATCCAATTGGTTGGTAACTGACTGGGATGCTGAGTGCTCCCTGCAGCCACTTAATACTGATGTTAGGGGCAAGATGCTCAAAAATGCATGGCAGATGGCTCACAGCAATGATGTGAGAGGATTTATCCTCCAGGAGACAACAGCTTATTCCTGTTCTTTTGCTGGTGTCTTTTGTCATATTGAGCAAGACAGCAAAAGCTAGGGCAGAATGAAAATGATGTCTTTCCCATGAACATTTCAAAACACACTTGAAAAGGTTTTTGTTTTGAAAATGAATTATTCAGTTTTGCAATGTAAGATGGAGGTATTTTATTCATTTGGATTGAAAATGGGAAGCATTAATTTTATTCTTTTACTTTTCAAGGCTGGTTTTTGAGTTACTTGAAAAAATTAACTGGGGAGTAGCTGTAGTCTGCCTAGAACCTACTGAATTGAAATGTGCATATGTGTATATATGGTATGTGTAAATTTATACGTATAAATTTATACAAATATATATAGTGTATGTAAATATACATATAAAAAATATCGGAGTATGAATGTATGTGGATATAACAATTTGCTTGAAAAAAAATGAAAATTACCCCAAGTTCAGTTTCTCTCTTCTGAGAGATACTGAAGTGTTAGAGAAGGCCTGGATTTATCAGGTGTGATAACCTTGCCTTGCCATATATAAAGTTTGCCTGTGTATCAGTGTCTCCTGTGACCTTTGATTTAGAATATTACAAGATTTCAGATGGGAAGAAAAGATGCAAGAAGTCAAGTGGATAAATTGGAGAGGGCTCCTGTACACCATGTCATATTATTACTCTCTCACCCAAATATCACGACAGTAACTATTAAAGCAGAACTGTGCAAACAGTCTTTCTGGTGGCATGATTCCAGTTCAGCTTAAATTTTCAGCTGAGAGTAATAAATTTTTCTTCTGAGGTCTCTGGTGACAAAGGACAATTGTCATCCAAGAAAGCTGAACTTTCCACCTCACCTTAAAAGCTGTCAGTGCTTTAAAAGATCATACCTTAAAGTCCTTTCTTTCTGCAGACCTAGTGTAGACACCCAGAGTGCAAATAACTTCACTGTTTGCACCCTTTGGTGGATTTTTATTAAGATTAAGAAAGCAGGTGCTCTCTCTGCAGTATGGCTTTCCATGCAAAAGCCTGAGTGGTCCCTTCCTGCTTTTTCCTGAAGCAGTAATCCCATGCCATGAGTGTAGCCACTACTCTTTCACACACGTGTGGCTAAGGCACTCTATGATATAGGCACCAGATTCCTCTTTTTCCAGGTACCAAATGTGAGCCACTTGGAAAATGAGTTCTCAGAGTGCCTTACTGTTGGTGAGGCTCAGAGACGATTCATGTCACCATGACTTTGTCAGCTGGTCTTTGAAGTTCTCATCAGTTTCAAATATCAAACCTAAGGTATCCAGACAAGAGATTACTTCAAATTTAGTAAGTGTCAATGAAAATTGTGCTTTAGGCAAGTAATGTGTTATTAAACTCATGTTAGCAGAGCCAGGGTATTGCAATATAACAGGGTAAGCCACAGTGCTGGTCCTTCTGTTGCTTTGGAGTGCACTCAAGCCAACATTTTTTTGGGGAAAACTTCTCCTGCTCCTGATGTAACACTGCATGGAGCCATCTGAGACCGAGTCACCCGTTTGTTGACATCTGCATCTTCCTGTTTCAGTTACAGGCTGAACAAAGTTTAGCTATCTAGGCAATTCCACACAGGATTACAAAAGGCAAATGTCAGTTTAGAATGACTCCTTCAGCTGTGATATAGGATCTCACAGTGAAATAGAAAGTCTGAGTGTGGCTTAAACAAGAAGACAAATCCACTGAGTTTAGAACTGAACAATGTAGAACAAGTAAATTTACCTGGAATTAATGCAGTTCTTTTATGTTAAAAATACCAATGATCAAACAAATGGAAATTTTGCCACGCACAAAAATTGGGAAACTGATCTCTGTGAGAAACAACAAAACCCCAACTGCCTAGTGTTTTAGCACAAATGGCATATGAATAAGAACATCAAAAAAACCTGTATCCTTTGCACTTCAAATACACAGTAAGCATTATAAAAGTAAATGTGTTAAGGTTGCAGCTGGATTAGGGAAATGGTAAAAAGGCATGTATTTATCATATTTTTTTTAAAATTTTTTTGCTTGTGGTCTCAGGTTGTTTCACTTCCCTTTGATATACTCTGGCTGAAATTCAGTTGTTCTCAGGTTGTGAACAGGACTCTCCAGATTTAAGGGAGGACCTTGTGTTTACTGGCATCTTTATAATGAGTTCAGTAGGAAAGGGACTCTCCAGGCAGAATATTTGCCACTGGGTGATTACACTGGGAATGGATTGTGCACTTAAAGCAAACAACTAATTAAAACCCTGAAGATAATGTGCAGGGGTCTCTGACAGCCAGCTGGCAAACCAGGGGAGTGTTTGGATCTCTGCATAGAGCCAAGGGGAGCTGTGTACGGCCAAAGCATCTGCAGAAGTGGGAAAGATGGGTGTCTGCAGGTGTGTGGCACGAGGCTGTGCCAGAGGCTGATGTCCCACCATCAGGGTCTGTGGACAGAGCTTGGCATGTCAGTGTCAAAGGCCTGGTGGGAGAGGAGGAAAAGGACTTGGCACCTGGGTGGCTGAGGAATGCTATGGGGTTTTCTTAGTCCAGTTTTGGTGATGGAGTAGTAAAAAGCAGTGTGAGGTAGGAACAGTAACACCTTAAAACATTAGAGCTCTTGTGGAGAGGAGCCAGTGAAGATCTCATGGTTTGGCCCATCAGCATCAGGAGAGTGCAAAGAGGGAAGAGTACAGGAAAAAATGGTTTGGCCCAAGCCTTTTGTGGCTAACTATGTATAAATGTGAAAAAAAATGGTTTTGAAAAGAATGGAAGGGTTGGGGTTTTTTAAAAATATATTGTTAATATTTAAACTATTTTCTATTTTGGGCTAGCCAGATTACTAAACTTCCATTTCCTAATTCTGAAGTCGAAGTCCGTGACTGACTGTGGAAGTGTACCCCAGAAGCAGACTACAAAGCTCAGTCTCCACATAGAAGGCAATATTCCAGATGCCAGATTTACATTCCCTTAGCATTTGGGAGCATTAGAACCTGCAATAATATAAAGAGTTATCAATGGATAAAATTAGTCTGTACTCAGTTCTGATACTGCCCAAGTCTGGAAGCCTATATATGCAATGTGTGTGATATATCTTGATCAGAGTCTAGTGTGAGGAGTTTTGAGTGCTGCACCTGAATGATGCCAAAGACTCAGAGGAAGCTGAAGCATTTGTCGGTTCCTAATTTGGGAGAAACAGGAAAACAGAGAAGAGGTTGGTAGTTTTCATGAATAGTGGCCACATATACAGCTTAATAATTCTCAGCCTCCCAGAAAATACATTATCTCTACATAAATTAGAAGTTAACAATTCCTAAAATTACATCTCTTTTTATTTCTTTTTAATTTGCTTTTGATTTCTACTTCACTAGTAAGGACAGCTACAAAACTTTCCTTGGCTACTTCTTCCCCAGCAGAGCATGAACTGCTTTTGGGGATCTGAAGGAAAATATTCTGGTTTTAGCTAGCAAAGCCTCCCTTCTCTGGCGTGTTTCCCTAGGACATCAGTCTGTCTTAAGACTTTCGGGAAATGAAGCAATTAAGGGACATTAGAATAAAGAGGGAAAAAAAAAAGCAAAAAGCAAACTGTCTTTTAACTCCATGCCCCATTAAACTTCTGGCAATTACATGTTCAAGGCCGTTGTCCCCTTGTTCTCATTTTTCTCCCCATGCACAGCCATGTGTGGCTGTAGTCTGCGAAGTGCTGTACTCCACAGCCAGTATCATTTTCACAGACTGTCATGGTCTGTGGTTCTTCTGACTGCCCAGAGATGCTTTTGAAAGTGAAAAATACTCTGTTGCAATGAAAATTAATGATATTCTGAAAAGTAAATCTGACCTGTCTGAGATGATAATAAATAGTAGGAAGGCCAGGACAAAAGGAGTGAAAAGATGAGATCTAAAGATGAACTTATTATTGTGCCCAGGGGCCCATGGACCCAGTGGAGCTGTGGGTGAACGCAGGATTGCTCACTTTTGGCTAGTTAGAAATCATGTAAAAAAACTCATTTAAAAGCAATGCCTTCTGTAAGCCTGGAGACTCTGGGCTATGCTGGGGACACGGGAGTTCAGAGACTGAGAAGGGTTTTGGACATCTAATTGAGACGAAGTGAGAGATATTTTAAATTAAGCATTGAGCAGGCCTGAAATACAATTATTTTCCTATTTTTTTCTCAGTTTTAACGGACATTTCTGAAAGAAAAAAGCAAGAGGATAAATGGATGAGAGCAATAACTGGCCATATTGGCTAGCAGAGGAAGGAGGAGCAGAGCGTGAAGGGCAGCCAGTAGGGGATAAGGGAGAGAGTGGAAGCAAGGGATAGGGAGTGAGTGGAAGGGACAGAGAGCAGCTTACCTGCAGGGCTAGCAGCACCTGGAGCTGCATTAGCAAATCCTGCTGCTTAGCAAATGCTGCCAGCTCTGCCAGAGAGCAGAGCATTACAGTGCCATTCTGTCACTGGAGGAGTAGATGGGGAAACTTCTTCCTGCCTCAGCACTTCCTTCACCAGAAAAACAAAGGTCTTTTTTTTGACTGAAAAAAATTTTGATGATTACATACTGCAACTTGATCATATGCCTTCCTTGAGTATTTCTGCTTTTCATAAAATCCCAGTTCTTGATTGATACCTCCATGCAATAAAAATGAGCTGGTGAAGCAGCAGAAAGGTCAGTGTAATTTTCATCCATTTCTGGATGAGGCTGGGGCAGGTGAACTTTTTCCTATCAAACCCAGTCCTTGAAACTGCAGTTAATTCTTCACAAAATATCTTCACTCATGTCTTAAAAATAGTTGGAAAGTTTAAGTTTATGTTGCAAGCTGACAAGAGTGCCGGACCCTGTGTCTTTGCACTATCACACTTACTTGCACTAAGAAATTTAGCCGCTTACAGTTGAAATGTCTCACTGAGCCTTCACCAAAAGCTTCCATAGCCTTCCTGCTGTGACTCTTGCTGAGCGGGTAAGGATCTAAGCTAGTGTCCTTTCTTAGTTTGAACTGGTTTTAGATTTCTTCTGAATATAATATTTGTCCTACTGGGTAAACTGAGGCATAAGTCTGGGAAAGTCTTTTACACAAAAGGTCATTTTCTCCCTGTTAGAAAAGATTACTGGAGAGTATGTCATGTTCTCCCAGCAGGTACTGTCAAAGGCTGATGTCTGCCTCTTCACAGGAGGCACAAAACAGTGTTAGATCACAGCTGCCTGAAAGCTTAGGCTAAGGAAAGGGAAAATAATCACAAAGTACCTTTTTAAATGCTGCAATGGCACTTGCTGGAAAGCAAAAACAACCCTGTCCTGCGGAGCTGACATTTGAGGGGGATGTTTTGTTATTGGTTCTCAGTGGGTTTTATGGCAAGAAAATATCTTCCTCTGCCCTGTGTTTTCTACCCACCTGTCAATTGCCAAGGTACCTGCACCCTGCCTGCTGTCTTCTGAGCCTTCTTCTGCTGAGACTTCACATTTCCACAAACATTTGAGTATCTAGCTTGAGGGATCTTTTAAAGTGGCCTGCAATTTAAGATGCTCCTGGAAAGGCAGACCTTTTCAATTTGGCAAGACTTATTTGACTGCAGCATGCCAGTATCACCTGGAATGAATTTTCTCCTCCCATCTCCACCACCTTGTTTTAAACTCTGCCATTCAAAGCTCTCCCACCCTTTTCTCTTGAGTCTTCATATTTCAATATGTAGTAGCACCATGTAGGCAGTGTATTGGCCTGGTAAAAATTGCTTCCCTGTATTTGGAAGTATAACAGCTTGTCTTGGGAGGGCCCACTTATTTACTTGTTGCCCAAAACAGAGTAATGAATCTGAAGCACTCTGCACTGCAAATGATGCTTCACTTCAAAAGTTAGAGCGACCTGAGAGAAAAGTAACATTGGAAAGAAAGGAACAGGCAGGTAACATCCCAAGCCAGCAGTCTGTGCTGCTGTTGCCTCCACTTCCCTGGGGTACTTTCTGCGTATCGTTAATGCAATACCTGCCTGCTCTGCAAATGCAGCAACTGCAGTTTTGTTAAGCCCAGAGAATGTATGGGGCTAAGACATTGTTTTCCTGCTGACTCCACAACATGTGCAGGTATTGAGTCCATGTCCATTCGTTTGCTGGCACTGGGTTTGGACACGTGACCACCTTCTGACACGCACCTCCATGGTCCTTGAAATGCCAGAGAGAGGGGCTGCACAACAAAGAGCAAGATGAGTTTAATTCGCTGATGCACCACCACTGTGATGCCAATGCCTATACATGTAGAGTTGGTATTCCGATTTCAGTAGTTAAAAATATATTTTTGCTGTTTTCATTTATTTTATGTTTTAATGTTTTGTTTGTGTTTACATTTTTTATTTATTTTATTTTGCACTGGGAAATATTGCAACACTTATAGGACTGCATGGCTAATAACTATCATAAAAATTAAGTGAAAAAAATTGGCTTCTGTGGCTTTATTTAGTTTTTATTAGTAACGCTAGCTGAAGTGCAGTCATTAAGATACATATGTATATGGATTGAGTATGAACCAGGTATGGGAGAGAACTTTGGAAAGGACTTGACATTTCTGCAGTTTTATATCAGTGGCAAAGCTTTTGACTTTTGTGGGAGCAGAGTTTGGCTGCTGTTAGGTGCTTTTTTTTTTTCAATCCTTTAAAAGAGAATGGAACCAATTTCATGCTGACTGTTCTCAAATGCATCAAAATAGCTACTGTTTAAGGCCTTTCCACTCCTTGACCTCCTTGCTGACAGCACTAATGCCTGCCTGTCTATTTGGAACGACTTTGAATTCACCAATGTATCAAGGGAGGCTTGAGAAAAGTCTTCATTATTTCGGAGAACCTTGCACTTAATAAGTGTCTGGCTGTACAGAAAAACAAGTCTCTTATTTCTGAAGAGCTCACAGCCTAAGGAGACATGGCAGCAAGTGGAGCTGGCAAAGTAAAATGCCAAAGGAGGGAAGTGAGATGGCAGTGATTTACTAAGACAATTGGTGAAAATATGTGCCTGTCAAATTAGCCTTTATATTTTATGGAAAAAACCCTATAGCTGCATAAACAATTTATGTCCTTCATGGACTGATTTTCTGGTGATTAATGGAGAAAAAGTCACGGCAGCAAGGAACAGCAGAGGAGGGAGGCATGAGGAAGGGTAAATGCGCGAGTGTTTGCAGGACAGATAAGTTAAGCACCATTAGCAGAAGAGAGGAAAACCAGGAGACAGTGCATAGAAGTGAGTAAAGGGTCAGTCATAGAGAACTCCAAGGTGAAGAGACTGGCACTGCAAAACCTGGCACACTGAAAACGGCCAGCTGGTTGGGACCAAGTTATCTCCTTTACATAACCTTCACTGTAGAACTTTCTACTAGGACAGTATTTGTCATCTGGTTTTATGATTCTCCAAAGTGGCTATTACTGTCACCAGACAAATAATAAAGAAAATGTTCCTGGGGAAGCTCTGCATATGAGTAGGGTATCTGCTGCTGAAAAAAATTCCTAAAATTCCTTTTCTGGTATCTAAGTATTGGTGTGACCCGATGGTGTCTGACTGCCCTCATGACTGTGTCACCAATATCACTTTTACTAAGGGTCACAAGGGGCCTTGGCTGAGGAGTCTACACGGTCTGGGTAAGCTCCTGTCAACCACGAAATTAATTTCCCTAGTCTCAGAAAAGCACAAATTAGAAAATGTGGTGCCTGGCTCATGGCTTCCAGCCCTTGCCTGGATACTAAGAGTTAGTAATTTATAGATCTGTGATTAGTTTCAGATTTTCTTTCTCTTTGTTTTGCTGGCACAATATTTTCTGCTGGAGTACATACACGCTTCATCCTTTAACTTGTATGGTCTCAGGACACATTTAGTAAGCAAAAAAATTCTTGTTACCATTACACAGCTGGGAAATGAATGTACAGAAAACCCTCAGCAGTTTGCCCAGATTCACAGAGGAAATCGGTGACCAAATATTGCATTGACAACAGATCAATGTAAGTGCAGTGACCAGATGTGGAAGGCTGTTTAATGTGAAGAGGTCTATGTCAAGTATGTTCCTTCAAGTTGCTCTGTTGATTGCTGCTGAACTCAGCACAGGTGCTTGTAAAGCGGAATTGTTGGAATTGGGCAGGCCAGAATAGTAGAAACATTTAATTCTCACATTCAGATTAGCTTAGGCATGGATTAACTTAGGCTGTTCTTGGGTTTTCAGTACATAACAGTATACTGAGAGACGTGAGAAAAGAGACATTTTTGTATTTTTATGCATTACAGAAGAGTCCTTTATGCATTTATTTGCCTAAAAATTTTGAGTTTGCATCACGAATTGTCGTGAAAGTCTCTAGTGTCCTATTAAAATCTGACAGATAAATGAAAAATGATTTAGATGTCTTACATTTTCTGTCTAGCACATAGAAATTTTTAATTTGAACAAAAGTTTGTTAAACTGAATTTTCAAGGAGGTAAAATTCACAGTTTTTGGCTAACATTGTTTCAACTATTTTTTTTACCTTCTGCTTAGTTGTTTTTTCGGGGTTTTTGTCTTTTTTTAGATTCCTGTTTGCCATAAAAGTCTCTCAAGAGCTTCGTTTTGTGAACAGGCATTCTATTAAATGTGTAATTGGATTCAATGAGATATGTTTGCACTTCGAGAAGAGTTTTTCTGTCTTCCCTGTAGTTCTAAATTGTCTCTACTGCAGTGATCAATACTGATCATGGCTGGTGGGGTAGTTCAGGTCAATGTGTAACCAGGAGTCATTCCTTGCCTGTGGCTGAGGCAGGTGGAAAGTCCCCAGGTGGATCACTGAAGCTGAATGATCTTTAGCCTTATAGTGCTTTACTTCAGAACCAGGGCTAACCTATTTTGCTAAAGAGGTGGATATAGAGACTCTCAGAGTGGCTATTGGACCAGAGAGAAAGAAAAACTTCAGATCTTTGAAATTATTCTTAAGCAGACTGTGTGATTCTTGTATTCTGAAGAGAGAAAAGGATGTGGCTGGGTCAACAAATAGTTATATTACAATAATCTTTAATATTTTGAGTTATTTTTCCATGATTTACAGTTTATTTTCACTTTTACATTGTTACTGCCTTAATCAGTTTTTACTTTAAGACAGGAAAATTTGGTATACATACTTTCAGTAAAAAAATATGCATGGGCATATGGTCCCTTGGCAATGAAAGCTTTATTTTGAAGAAGCCTATTTAGGATAAACTTCTTGACCAACTCTACATCTCCCTCCTTCCTATATGCATTTAGATAGCCCAGAATGCATTTCTGAGACAAGGGATTTTCCTTGCTGCTTCTTTTAATATAATGTTGATATCTTCGGCAAAATAAACTCCAGCAGAGGGACAGAAACTGTAGAGTGATATTGGAAATTTCTTGAGTTGGTTGGATGTGAAAGCAGCGTCTCTCTCTGACTTGGGTGAGTTTTGTGGAAGTGACTTGAACGTGCTAGTTTGTTACAAATTTAACAGAGCCCCTAGCCAAGCAATGTACACTGTGCAAAAACAGTCCAAACACTACCAGCATAACCATCTTGAATGCAAAAGAGACTGAGCCAGACAGCAATGTACAGCTGCCCATATCCAGATTTAGAAGGTACCAGAAGTGATACCTTCTCTACTCCCATCACATTTACATTAACCATGGGAAGAGCCATTCCCTTACTGAAAATATATCAGCACTGCATAAAATCAGTTTGAAAAAAATATGACCTTATCAAAATAAAGCCTGCTATTAGAGATTAAATTTTAATGGGACTCTCATTTTTTCAAGCAAACCAGATCAAACATTTGCCCTTTTATTAAAGCAGTAACTCCAATTATGAGAGCTGTAATTAAAGGCATGTCAGTGGCCCAAATAGTGCTCACGTGGTAGATTATCTAGACCTTTTGCTAATGGACTGAGAGTAAAGTGTTTCTCCTCTCCCTCCCAATACGAGACAACTTTGCTCTCAACCAAGGTGATGCTTGTGGTGTTTATCAAAGGTTTATTATCCTGTTGGAATGGGAAGGTCAATATCCATCTTCAGGTGAGGAGAGGGGTCAACACAATAGTTGTGACTGTGTGGGTCTTGCCTTTCAAACGCCTTGTGCATTTTTACTTTGACTGAATTGGAGCTGCTGTGAAGGTTTGATGCAGTTAAAGTTGCTTGCTAAGGTACCTCTTTTTAGAGAAAGGGAGAACCCTGGAACAACACGCAGACATGAGGCTGGATAGGCCTGATGTGCCTGGAACTACTTACAGAAGGTAGGAGTATTAAATTATTCCATTGCTGGGGAAGGAATTCTGCATGATGGAGGAAAATCTTCCATCTTTAGGATGTGGCAGACTAATTGTGGCTGATGACTGGTTATTTTTTAAAAATAAAAACCTTCACTTATTCCTTTGGCTTCTCCCATTCAATTACTGTTAGCTTTGATTCAAAATTTGGTTCTAACAGGCAAACTGGTTTCCTGCTATATTCTCTTTCCTCAAATGTACCCTTAAATACTATCATATAGCTATTTTGACCATCTTTTCATGAAAGCTAAATTGTGTGATGTCATCTTTGGCCTTCTTGTCCAATTCTCTCCCAAAATCATGCTGATTTCCCATGTTCTCTTCTTGGTTTGTAACAAACTGTCATATTTTGAAGGGGAATCACCAGGAAAGCGTCTCAGCAAACAATGCAGCCAACTCAGTAACTGATGTGCTTGGAACAAATATTTCTGGAGTTACCAAAACTGACAGAAATTGTATGAGTGCTAAAGCAGCAGACAAAGAATTTCAGGGACACTTGACCAATTCTGTTTCACTCTTTAAAGATTTGCTTCTGTCGTGATTTACAATGTCATTTTATTTTCCCTGCAATGATAGTTAAAGTGAGATCTTTGCCACAAGAAGGTCTCTCATCTGTCAGGTGTCGGAGTGTGCAACACTAGAAGTGGAAGAATGAAAATTCCTTGAATAAAGATGTATCCCAAATACCTGTGTCATATCTGTGTGGGTAGCTTGTCAGGCTCCCTTAGCAGCCAATGCTGTTTAAAGATTAATCTTTCACTTTCAGAGCAATGCTTTAAAAAATTAAGTAGCATCTTCCAGCTGCTTAATAGGTTGACTATGGTACAGTTAGTGGAAAAAATATTTGGCATTTTAAGAGCCTTCAAAGACCCAAGAGAGAGATGAGTTTAATTCTTCCCAAGCCATATTGATTCTTACCTCACGCTCCGTTTGGATTGATCTGTTTAGAATGAAGGTTTGGCACTAAAGACAATTTTAAAATGTTAGTGAAATGGTGGAAAAAAAGAATGAGAAAATGCACATAGAGAAAACTGTCATCAGTATTGACAAACACTGCCTTTCTTTTTTGTACTGACTAGGCTTTATTTGATATTTTTAAAAATTGGTTATCTGCATTTGTTTGGAAAAACTTCTCATGAGAAGCAGAGGGGAAAGATTCCAAGTTACCAACACCAAGTGAGGATTTTCTGGCAGCTGCTGAAAGATCACTTTAATCCAGATGCAGGAAAAGGGACTTACTCCCATTATTAGAGAAATAAACCCTCAATATGTTCAGCTTTTGACCTACAGGAGTCTGACAGGGCTTGAATGGTGCACTCCACTAGAGAGGGCTACAGTATTTCCTTTTTAAATGTTGTCTGTCTCTTTGGCAACACTGGTTTTACACTGCCAAGTTACTGGGATTTGCAGGCTGCAGTGGCTGCCTTGATATTTCTCTGTGGCCCTTTAGGACAAAGGGATAAGTTTTAGTCCTTTGCAAAGTCTTTTCTTCTTCTCTCCCTTTCTTTCCCAACCACATAAGCACTCAAAATATGTGTTGTTTTCTTACATGCCTCCATAAATAGAGCTGACTGCTATTAACCTCCTGACATTTCTGAAATGGTCAGTAAATCTTTCTGTGTATCTGCTTGCAAGACTGACTAAGTGTGACTTTGGCCTTTCTCCTGAGGAGACTTCTCTTCTGACTGCTTTGAATTAGGAGTGAGATACACACCACATAAGGATTAGGAGAGAAGTTCCTTCATGCAGGAGTGCCTGAAGAATTTTGCTAGTGAAACAGGTAGCAAAAGCAAACACCCTGTGAAGAATGCAGAGCAAGAGGAGAATCAAGAGTAATTTCGCCAGGGGGTTTGCAGTTGGGCCTAGAAGGACATTTGCAGTTTTCTTGCAAAACTATTTATAAAGTAAAAGTAAAGAGAGGGAGAGTGTGAAGAGATTAAGAGAAGAGTGTAGGAGTGAAACCAGAAGCAGAGACTGGGACATGCAACCGTTTTTTCAGGTGCAGACACCAGCAGGCAAAGGAAAGGAACGATCCTCCAAAGCATCTGCAGCCTGATGGAGGAAATGGAGACAGTGGATGTGCAAATATGCAGTCTGAAGGAATTGATGTGCATCGCATCCTTCAAAGGGCTGTTTTAGACCACAGCGAATGGCCATCACCATCAGGCTGAGGTGACTTGTGTGGTAATTATGCAAAGTTCCTAGATGAAAAAATACTGAGTTGAATGCACTGGCTCTTTGTGTTTTAAACAAATCAACAACACATTTGCACACATCTCTGAAAAAAACACCTGAAACCCCATCACTGGTGTGTTTCGGAAAGGTGGGTACAAGGAACAGCAGAGAACGGCTGTTCCATAGCACAATCTCCTCTTTTCATGACTTCAGCCTGAACTTGCAGCAGTTGTTTCCAGAAGAGCTGCTGCTGCTCAACAGAAACTGGCAATGGTATTGAATCATTTGGCTATGCAATTGTTTACACCAGAAACTCTGAGCAATACAGGATTAGGAAAATACACTGATGAAAGATGGAGGGGAAATCAAGTCTTTGTTTTACAGTCTGCCAAGATTCCCTTGTTTCTCTTTTTTTTTCCTCAGACTATATGGTAATGAGATTACTTTATTATCCCAGTGCAAATGTTGAAAATGGAAAGGGTTGGAAAAACTACCTTTGTGTTTCTGGAAAATGAAATGGGATTTATTCATTAACAAGTTCATCTTTTTATTAGTATTGTATTTTTCCCGTCAGAACAATCAGGCTTGGTTCTAAAACCAAATTTCTTTAAAGGAAAACCCTGCCTAGGAAATTGAAATGGTGATTTTTATGCCTGTTCATCAGAATTTATTATTTTCATTTTGCTTTCAGCAGTTGAGGACACTTGAAAATCCGAGGCGGGCTGCTTGAGCAGGTCGCGGTGCTGGTGCCGGGAGGCAGCGGTGTGTGTGCTCCCTCTAGTGAGCTCTGAACCCGAGCATCTGGGATCAGGCTGCCTGGGGCCTCTGGGCAGCTCCCAGGGCTTCAGTCACAAAGTGTTTTCTTCCACGGGTAACATTCATACCAATCCTGCTGTTCGGTCTGTGGAACTTGCTTATACAGGCTGAGTCACTGCTGGAGCAGGGGAATGTGGGGGTGTCTTCTAGGTCTGCCACAGATTTCTGAGCAAGTCACTCGTGTTCTGACTTTTCTACACCTGTGTACAGTGTTTCTGAAAATCCTTTTCATCTAACTTCATCAGCTCTTTAAACCTTCTTTCAATGAACAGCAAGTTTAAAATAAGGAGGAAGAGAGCATTGACTGACTTCATTCCTATGTAACACTTTGAGATGCTCAGGTAGAAGGAAGTCTTAGTGGGATATGATCCCTGAAAGAAAATAGTCAAGTGATGGAGCACACTTCCTGTGCAGTGCAACTCCAGTCTGATGGCAAATTGCTCACATGTAACCTGCAGCTCTACCATTTGTTCATAATGACTCTATGGTAACACTTGCTTAATATATGAACATTGAAGGGGGAGGGAAAAGTGTGCAAAGCCTTGTTTTTACTGGGCATTTCTGTATTTGAGTGGTGTAGAGATAAGCATATTCTCTTAAGGAGAGCCTGGGATATAAATATCACATACCAAGTAAGAATTCAAATAAGAAGTAATAAAATCTGCATGTTATATTTCAGACATGGTTCTCTCTCATTTCATGGTCAGTAGGAAGGGCATAAATGAGAAGGAAGGGAAATAAATGTTGATTTTGTCCTAGTTTATCCTCCAGGCTTTAAAACATGACAGAGGATCAAATTATTTAAAAGCCATGTGTGACTATCCACAGGGTCAGAGATAAAAGGGTCTAGGTTTGCAAGGAAGGATAAGGATTCTACTGAAATGGTTTCTTTCTTTTCTTGGACAGAAAGGTACCTTCTGATTGTTCTCACAGCAAATGTCAGTCTTGAATTAGATGGCATGAGAAATATAGGCATAAGAGGAAAAGGAGTGAAATATTTGTTTGGAATGTCGTATGAAAGCCCCTGGGAAATCTGGATTTAGATAATCAAGTTATAAGTTAAGTCAGGGAAGTAGAACATGACTTTTATTTAAAACATATCAGTGACAAAGCTGTTCCATAATGTACACAAATTATTAAACTCCCAATGCATCTTGAGCTCTAAGCTGGAGGCAAACCAATAGGTTTCACTGCCTTCGCTTTTGGCTTCTGAAAATGGAAAAAATTGTGTAGCCTGCAGAGGAAACATGTCTTGGCAGCTCTGCATCACCTACTTCTGTTCAAACTGTATTGAATGGAAAAGATGTTGACCTCTAAGCACAAATTGTCCATTCATCATGATGCAATAGAAATACCTGAAAGTAGGTTAATAGTCACCAGAGCGTGATTTGTCTAAATACGTTTATATCCTCATTTAAAGTCTATAAAACACTTTGGTTATGGGCATATTTTCAAATCCGTTTACTGCAGACCAGGCAAAACCCTTAATTGTTTATGGATATTGGAGATTATGAAACAGTTGTGACCACTGGACTGTTTTTTTTAAGAGTAAAATATGTGTCAGGGTCTATTAGTCTTTTTACACCTGTTGTTTATCTACAAAAATTCTGCCATGTATAGCTTTGTACTAAAATCAAGCATTTAATAAACTCTCAAGTCTTCTGCACTATCCTTAGTAAGAAATAATTTACAGAGAAAGAAAGTGTAAAAAGAAAGCCAAAAATCTTACTAGGCAAAACTTTCCCAAATTTCAGGAGATGTTTCATTCATGTACTAGATAGCTTGACTCCAAGAAAACTTGTTTCCCCCCTCCCTTTTTACTGGCATGGAGTTTCACAAAACAAGATTGAAGCTCATTAAGTTTTCCCTCTGAGAAATCTTTACTACAAGGCACAAGATACGTCTGAATGGCATTAGAGTATAAAGACTTCATGATTCCGACCACTGACAGTATTTCCATAGAAGAAACTAGGCCTATCCATGGAAACCAAGTATTCTCCAGAACAACTCCCTCCTTCCCCACCCTCTTTTGGCCATACAAGGACTAATTGTGGTGTCAGCTGCCACAGGAATGCAAGGCATGTATCTGGTGTATCAAAAGAATAGCAACTGCTGTCAGCAGCATTCCTGTTCCTCATCCACCATTGATGGCACAGGGAGCAGTTTACACAATCGTTGTCCTGCTTACAGGGAGGGAAGGGGTGTAACTTTTCTATGTTTTTTAAAAAGCTTTCTTTCAAATACATATATGTACACATACATATATGGCAACTACTCTTATTTTTGAAAGAAATATATTATTTGTGTTTGCCTACTGTTGGCTACATTCTCTGAGAATGTTAGAAACTTAATATATTTGGGGTTACAATGGTGGTGTTTCCTTTTTACTAACAGTGGCTCAAATTTTCTTGTAATGATGTGAATGTTCTGGTCCACTAAACAGAAGATGACTACTGTGTTTGAAATAGGAATATTTTCTCTGCTCCCTTAGCTGAATTGCCTCTCTTTGAAGTGCAATAAGCTAGGCATAAGTCCAGCATTTTATTTCAATTCTCAGATAAAACTTTGCTTTAACTTGTAAAAGAGTTGCATGTCTGGAAGGCCACCAAAATTGGGCCCTAAAGCTTCAAGCCAGCTGCAAACCAAGACAGTGGTATTAATTGACTTTTGTAGTTCAGGTACTCTAAATAGAGCTATCTAATACGTAGAAAAGAAAGCTGGCGAATATAGAGCTCCTGTTGTCTGCACCTCTGTTTCATACAAAGTATGCACAAATTGAAATGAAACAAAGTTAGTAAATAACATTAGGTGTAAAGAAACGAGTCTCTGCTATTCTACATGGTTCATTTTGATGCTGTGGTTGAAAAAAAACAACCAGAAAAAAACTAAAAACCAAAACCAAACCAACCAACAAACAAAACCTGTAGTTTTTTCTTATTCTGAATGCTCACAGAGCTGAATTTTAGTGCCTTGTGTAGGTATATAACCATGAAAGAGCATCCTTGTTGCCTTTCCAGCAGGCTAGGACTGGTTGAAGAAGATCGGAGAAACAAACAAATAAAAAAATTTTTAAGTTGTGATATTCATTTTTATGAAGGTTTTTTTAACTGCCAAGTCTTACTCAACTATATTGTATAAGTGAATGCATTCAGAGCAGTAGGTAAGACAACTGAGTGCAAATATATCCTCACAGAACAGTTTGTAAGAATATACCTTTTTATTTCTCTTTCCCTGGTTTAGATGACTGAGGATATCTGGTCCTACAAGCAATTCAAGAGGCCCAACAGTCCTTCAGACAATTGCTGAGACTTTGAAGTTAAGATAGTAACTCATGCTATAATTTTGCTTACATATATGCAACATGTGGATTTCATTCTGAGGAGGTGGTTCTACAGTAGACAAGACTCCGAGAGCCTTGTCCTACCTTGATTGTGTATAGGCTGCCTCCATTGCCTCTGTTTGAGGGAGAAAAACATGTATGTGGTGATGGGGTAGTAATTTTTACGCACACATATTTTGACAACTAATATTTGTAAAATATCGAGGTTATGGACAAAAGTTGCTCTGGCAATTTTATAATGGCAGCCCTGGGATTCAGCATCTCAGATTTCAAAAAGTGGCCATTCCGTCACACAGGAATGGAATTAATGTTCCTCTATACCAGTAGCTGTTTTTTATATCCATGTACTTTTTCAGTAGTCATTCTAGGTTCCCAGTGTTCTAAATCAGAATAGTACTGTCCTTTTTTAAGCTGGGTCCTGCTTGTTTAGAAGCTACTACCTGAGCTGAAGATACACATCCATATGCCATATGAAGCCAGAGGTCCTGTTGTAAAAAAAACCCCACAACAAAACATAAGAAAAGTCAACAAACACACACCACCACCATCACTCCTCATAGCAAAGCCCTGTTCCATTGCAAATACTCTATAAGATTGTTGCTTAGATGGCAGGTGCAGGTTATATTCATAACAGTAAAGAAACAAAGTAGATAAATAAATACACTGTGGCCATTAAGCTTTGCATAACTGTTGGTACCATCCTGAGGCTACTTAACAAAATTTAGAGTAGTAACAGTTGACTCATTTTATCACTTTAATGAGGAAAAAACCATCAGAAATTAGAGACCCTAGTAAAAATTTTAAAAAGTAATAAATAAGTACAGAGATAAAATTAAGTACACTTTAAGGACTGCTGAAAGGTCCATTCCATAACCTCTGTGGTTTTTAGCATGTGTTTCTGTTTCTGGAAAACAGATACAATCTTTATAGACTACACATAACATTGAATAGGATGTTTAGAAAATTTTATTGAGACTAAAAAGCATTTTTTTGTTGTTGTTGTTGATTATATTATTTAAGGTGTGTTGTATTAATTATTTAATCCTGATATAACAATATATAGAGAGAAAGGTTTTCACTTGTCTTCAATTCAGATCATGTTGCCTCAGAACATAGCATGAGGGAAAACATTATCAAGTCCTAATTCTACCAGATTTGTGCCAAAATACAGAGTTATGAGCTGTAAGAATGATCTTGATAGGTTTTAATTTTTCTCTTGTTTCTTGTTGTTATTAATATTTAAAATTTATTTCTCCTCCAGGGCAACAGTGAAACAATGTCTGAAACACTATGTGCAGTGCTAGTCATCCAGGTCAAAGGAAGCTGAACTCTAATTACAGCAGGAGAGGAGACACTACTGAAAAAAGTTATGTGGAAAGGCATTTTCTTTTCAAATGAAAAATTTAAAAGGTTGACTTGTTTATCTTGCAAAATCATGACTGCAAGAAGATATTTCCTAGAATACATGGAGCAATGTGGGAAAAGAGCCGTTAAAGAAGAAGGGCAGTGTTGTTACTAGGATAAATCAGCTATGAATTAATTTGGGATGAATATTACACAAATTTCCAGCAAGTTTTAGAGCAGTGGGGTCACAAATCTTTGACCTTACTTGATGAGTGAAGCAGGGAATTTTGATGAGACTGCATGAAATAAAAAGAGCCAGCAACAACTTTACTTTTATCTTCCTGTAAACAGAATGAAAACTACCTGGGGATTTATTCTGAATTCAAGGATTCTTAATTCAGTTCACATTCCCTACTTTTAATTGGGTTAAGGCCATTTGACTTCTGAAAGAGACTTTTCAAGTGGGAGTTCTAGTGCAGTGAAGCCAAGCCACACCACTCTCGATGGTTTCAGTCTGTTGTTCCGGGTTGCCTTTTGTCAGCAGAGCCAAAAGAGTGGTGTCTGCAGGAACAACTTGGGAGCTCTTCTCTCATCCAGACAGTTGGCCTAATAATTCAGTGTCTTGGGGTGACTTTATGATGCTGTATCCCCTACCGCCTGGTCTATGCCCCGGCATGGATCCTGTGCCTTTCTGTGTCTTTAAGGCAGACCCGAGAGATGGGGGAGAAGGCGGTGGAATTCTTTTGGCAGCTGTGTTCAAAAAACACAGATAACTCACTCGCTACTCCTCAGCTCTCAGCTCTCTGTAGCAGGGAAGAGGGTTGCATTCTCGTGCTTTTTAGCTAGCTTCTTGTTCGTAGCTGGAGCAAGGAGTTTCCTGGGACCTTGGCTTCTTCTTCTTCTCTTCTGGACTGTTCAGCAACACCAGAACATCACTGGGAGACCCCATACCCCAGCCCGAGGGGGCCCAAGCCGCACCCCAGCTCTGGAGAGAGCAGAGCCATCACCTACAAAGAACTCTGAAACTATTACAGGTTTTCTTCACAGCGAGAGGTTTTATTATTTAGCGTTATTCTTTTGTTTTGTTTTGTTTTGGTGCCTGTGTGCCCCCTGCTTGTTAAATAAATAACTTTTTTTTTCACTTTCCTCCGAGGAATTTCTTTCTGAGCCTGGTGGGGGAGGGGCTGCTGAAATCTGCCTTCTATTAGTTGATATATTCATTTCAGACATTTCCCCCAAATTTATCTCAAACCGGGACATTCAGTTATGCTATCATCCTGTAACTATAATTGTTTCCCTTTTTGCTGAGAAAACCTTAAGCTAAATCTCGAACTGAATTGCCCTGAATGTTAAGTTGCAGCTTTGTTACAGTTTGAATGCATGGTGTCTTCTAGGCTGTTTCTGGCAGGGCTTCTGAGTGCTTTAACACAGGTGGGTGAAGGCTTTTTTCTGTTGAGACATGTTTCTCTATGAGCAGTCAGAAGTGTGAGTTCTTGGTAAGGATGGCAAAGTCAGTTCAAATACCTTCTGCCCTCTTCTATTTTAAGACTTGGAAAAGCTTTTACAAATTTATATTTCTATTCTGTCTGACCTCCCCACACCTTTTTTCTTCCTGTAGAGGAAGAGACTGCAATGTAGGAAGTTCTTCTGATTTGTTTTTTACTCTGGTGACTTCAGTAGTCTCACCAAGAGCACAGCACCTCAGAGTCGCACTGGTACCGTGAAGAAATGCTGAAGCAAAAGCTGGACCAAACAGCAGAGGAACTTCTTGATCCAGCTTTGATGCCAGAAAAGTGTTTGTTTAACTATACCATTAACATGGTGTTTAACCCCATGTTGTACAAGACTAATTGGATAGCTGACAGGTAATAAAGCAAGCTGCTTAAAAGATTGGGGACTGGGCATGTTTCCCAAATCCAGAGATAGGGCTATTCTGGGAACTTGCTAGAATCTACCTCTGATGGGTGTATCCATCCACTAAAAAGCAGCTGTGTACATATACATGGGTTAGGTTTGTTCTTGTAGCTCAGGTGGAAGATTCCTAGGTACAGCTTACGATATCCAAGATTGATGGAATGGGTGTGACTGTAACGCCATTAATTTTCACTGGCACTAACAGCCCTCTGAGAACGACCTGGAAGCAGGAGACTGCTGGCAGGCAAGGCGTCTGTCTCGTTCCTGGTGTTTCTCATATGCTGGTGACAGGCTGGATGGGATCACTCAGATTTGGCTCTGAAAATTAAGGAAAACCTTTCAACATGTTTGCACTTGATGTTATTGGAAGATCCCAGTGGAAGACAGACCTGAGCTTGGCTTAAGATTACTTTCTCCACAGATGAAGTTGCAACTGGCCAGGTTTATTTTCACAGCTGTTCAGCTGCGATTAGGCAGCACTTTTTGGCTGCTGGATAACAGCAAGCCTTGGGCACAGTGTCTGTAGGTGTTTCCTTTTGTAGTAGATCTCCCTGGGTGGTGGTTTCGTGACAGTCCATATTGACCCATGTTAGTGCTCATGTGGCTCTGCCCTGGGAGGGTGTACTCACTCCTTGAAAGGCAGAGGCCTTTGGTGGCCAGGATGGCCATATGGTCTTCTCACACATCTCTACTTCCTTCCTCTTCAGCTACACAAACTAGGTCAAGAAGTAAGGACAGTTTCTAGGAATCTGGCTTAAACCATAAAGGACTGAGTGGGACCACTCAGACTGTGCACCCTTGTCCCTATACTTGGAGGCAGGTGGTCCTTGGACACCTGATGAGATGTCATAACCCCGTGCTGGTACATGGGAGAGGAGACAGGCTTATACTGAGCTTCACCCATGTCCCACTTCAGCACAAGAGGAGAGATTTCCTTAGATGAAAATGTCTGGATAGTCCCCAGTAAGAGCAGCATACGTAACACCATAAAGAGAGACAGCTGAAATGGTCTCCTCCAGTCTTGCCAAGAGAGCCAAAAACATCCTTCCTACTTTCAATGAAGGAAGTATTGCATAAGAAATAATTGAAAGATTTTGAAAAACACAGTTTTGTAAGAAGTTATTAGTGAAGGGAGATAGTCTTAAAGAGAAGCTATGCAGAGGTCAGCACTGAAGTCACTATCTAACATATTCAGCGGTGAATGTTAAATTCCTGCTCCTAACATTTGCAAGTGTATTGGAGATGTGCTCTGCCAGACTGTAGAAGCAGTCCTTCAGAGATATCAGGAATACTAAACAGCACATGAAACGAAATGCATTTTAATATGAGAATAAACCAAATAATGTGTCTAGAAACATAGAACAACATAAACAAAATAGGGGGGAAGAAAAGTAGTGACTCTGAAAAAGAGATTAGAGGGGGCGTTGGATCGGTGTGACAGTCCCTGCAATGACAGGAAAGGCGGCATGTACCTTGGAGTAGAGAAAGAAGATGTATAGAAGCATCAACATAATTTTATGTGTGAGTACAAGTTAGAACCTGGAAATGGTTTCCATTTCATACTTTTTAAAAGGATATTAAAAACAGTAGAGTCTAAAGAAAGCAATAATAATTACTAAAGAGGAAGAGAAAAAGCTGTATAATGAGATACTTGTAGATCAAGTTGTTCTTTATACTAGAACAGACTGAGAAATGACTTGATTTGTATACAAATGTTTCACGGGAAGAACAATGGATACAAAAGTGTTCCTAATTTAGCAGAGAAATACACAACAAGAACCAATGGCTGGAAACTCAATGAGACAAGCTCAAAATTAAGTATTAGGCAAGGAGTTTTTATTATTATATTTATTTAGCTGTTATTAACTACTGGCAAAATGAACACAAATCAACAAAAGCAAGGACGGGATGTCGTCAAATTAAAAGCCAACTTCGAGCTAGTCTGCTTAATAGAGGTAAAATACAAATACAGGCTACAGACAGAGACTCTTTCTGTCCAAAACTTTGTTTTAAGAATTGTGTTATATTTAAAATAATGTAAGCAACGAGGGAACATTCTTTCACTCCTTTGGCAATATCCTGGAACACATTACCTGCACCATTTTTGCAATTGCTTTCCATGTGCTTAGCATGGCTATATCTAGTTACAAATTATTTTATTCTGAGTGTGTTTTTTAATTTTTATTATTAATATTATTGATGTTTATCAGACTGATATCAGGCTCTCTTTATTACCTCGTGTAGTACACTGACCTTCCTCCGAGCCAGACTCTTCCTAATTCAGTAGTGTATTAGATCACAGTCCACCTGGTTTTGTGGCTGTTTTTACAAGGTAGTGGAAGTAAATGTAAAAAATGCCAGAAAAAAAGAAAGATGTTAGAGTTTTTTGTAACGAATGAGTAAAGAAATCTGGAGATACTTGTTCTTCAGGATCTGAAAGAGATGCAGAATTGCTAAGGACTCCAGAGCTGCCCAAATGCTGTGTCATCTCTCTGTTCCTAAAAAGTAGCATAAGCATCAGTTTTTCTATGTAAAAGACTCAGGGGACTGCAGTCTGTGTTGATTTTGGCTGGGATAGAGTTAATTTTATTCCTCGTAACTCCTGTGATTCTGTGTTTCGGATCTGTGCTGGTAACAGTGAGAGGTTTTCATTATCGCTGAGAAGCACTTGCACAGCATCAAGGCCTTTTCTGTTTCTCTCACCACCCCACCAGCAGCTGGGCTGGGGGGGGCACAAGGAGCAATGAGAAACAGAGCCAGGACAGCTGACCCCTGGATGTCCCACACCATATGGCATCGTGCTCTGCATATAAAGCTGGGGGAAGAAGGAGGAAGGTGGGGCGCTGCTGCTTGTTTTCCTGAGTTATCTGATCCACCATCCTGATATGTGATGCCGCCCAGCTTTCCTGGAGATGGCTGAACAGCTGCCTGCTCATGGAAAGCGGTGAGCAAATTCCTTGGTTTGCTTTCCTTGTGTGTAGGGCTTTTGCTTTACCTACTAAACTGTCTTTATCTCAATCCTTTACTTTTCTAACTTTTATTCTTCCCATTCTCTCCCCCATCCCGCTGAGGGGGAGTGAGCAAGCAGCTGTGTGAGGCCTAGCTGTTGGCTGGGGTTAAACCACAATACAGATTCAGTTATTGAAATGCAACTGTCCAATATTTGAACCATAAACAAAATTATGTGGTAGTGGATAAGCAGAGTTCCATCTGGTCTTAGAGATGGGCAAAATTCAAAGCACTGGTATAACATAATGACAAAAAGCTGAGTTCCTCAGCCTTCTTCCTCTCCTTTAAGTGCTGTAGTCTGCAATGCATTAATTATTTTTCTGTCTTTATATTAGCAGGCCCAGTTCTCCATCATATCCATCATTTTGACTTGAACAGTCTCTGTGCTTGAGGTTTTTTTATTTTCCTCTGGTTCTAGCTGCAGTTTGAGCATCTGTCTGGACAGCTTTGGATCTGCAGTAGTTAAACATCCTTTGACTTGTCTTCAGTTGTCACATTCCAGGTCCTTCCAAAAGGCACGTATGTGCTACTTAAAACTTTCATTTAGCTCATTAGTAATTTAAGTGTAGCTTGATGGTATGCCAGATGCTCTCCAGTTCAGAGAAATATGCCCGAGTGTGACTCTCTCCTATGAAATCTGCTTTCTGCAGCAGATTTCCTTAGACAGATGAAATTGCTTCATGGCCCTGAAAAACTGATTCAGCCTCCCCTTTTGACCAGTTTGCAGAGCTTAATTGCTGCTCTGTGCTCTGCTCCCAGCCTCAGCCCAAGACATGCTGGAGGGTGAGTACTGGGGCACGTTGGCGTGGCCACTGAGAACAGGTTGCTACAGAGATCTCTTAGGAGGCTCTTGGGAGCTTTGGGGAAGATGGATGAAATACAGCTGCAAAGCACCCTCTTGGAAGGGAGAGTCTTTTAGCTTTAAAGTGCATGGACACTATCAGCTGTCCTACATACTGATTTCACTGAACATTCTTTGTCCTTAGCAACATCACCATTGTGATACACCAAGTATGCTATTTGTGCATGGAATAATTAGTGCTATTTTTCCTTCAGCCATTAACTAAAAAAGTGGTTTTCTCCATATGCTTTCTCCAATAGAGAGGAAAATTTTGTCTTTCTAGATTGATCTACTTAAGGAAATGTGGTGCTGCTTCTTTTTTCTTAAGATTCAGAGTTCTTCTAGACTGTTTCTTCTGTGTAAATTTCTGGGGGAATGGGTGAGAAAAAGAAACGGAGAGCAGAAGGGATATTTTAGGCAGCTGTTCAGCAGTCTGTGAAATAATCTGAGGTCTTAGCCCCACAGGTGTCCCTGTGACATACTCAGCATCACGGTTTATAACTCTTTTGCCTTTACAAGCAACGAGGGCAGGAATGTGCAGGGAGATTAAGCCAGCTACTTTCCCATGCCTAGGTGTGGTATTCCAGTTGATGGGCAAAGATACTGGGAAAGAATATTGTGAAGGCTGTGCACAGGGAGCTGATGCCTACACTGCACCTAATTTTTGGAAGAAAGGTAGGGAAAGGACTTTCAGCCTCCAGATTGGTTGCTACGGAGCCTTTCATGAGAGCTGTAATCAATTCTGAAAATTCTTCTTTCCAGATGACTTCAGGGATAATTTTTTCATCATATACAACAATAAAATGAATGTATAGAGTTCATATGTAGGGTTTCACATTGTATTTTAAAGCTAAAGCAGTGTCAGCCTTGGTGAAAATAATTTATTTAATTTTATTCAGTAGATGATCAGTTACGCTTTTATAACTGCATCAAGATTGGCAATCTGTAAACTTACGTGGTAAATTGGTGATGTAGTACCTTTTAAATGATGAAAAAACATTAGCTGCAGTGCCCAATATAAGTCTGCTTATTGTAGGCAGCTGAATAAAATTTCTATTTTCAACCATAGCTGCCATTTTCAGCCAGGTGGCTATGCTGAACAGGTGATTGCATTTTGTTCATATGGAAATTTGCCGAAGTGTTTAGCTATTTACAGGATGTGTTGCTGATGGAAAACATCAAAACCTGTGTGACCAAAATTGGGGAGTATAACAGTGGTACTTAGGATACATATATTTTTGATAGCTATTTTCTGTTTACTGTACCTTTATTTTTTTCTCTACATGGGCTGTCATTTAGAAAGCCAGAGTCCACTGCCCACCCTGAAAAATTGCTGTTCCTTGACTTCTTTGGCCTCTATCTCAAAAGAAGGGTGTTATAACTAAAAACAGGGTAAACTCCTCAGTTACTCCAGACTCAGAGTCTTTAAAAGGAGGAGGAGGTAGGTTCATCAGAGTGTAAATCCAGGGAATGCTGTTCCAGGTGGATATGTACATGCTACTCCAGGCTGAACTCTGTAAGAAGGCCAGATAAGTTTTGTGTGACTGTGGTGTCTTATGAGCAAGAAGAAAGCCCAGAGAGAAAGGTGGGCATAAAAAGGCACTCATCTCTAATAAAATGGATTTTTAAGCCCTCTTCTCACGTCCTCCTCAGATGAAGGTATGCACAGCAAGGAAGACTGATGATGGACTTTGAATGATTCTACATTAAATTTTACTTCCCTGTGACTTGTGGCTAGCTCCTAGATACCTAAATGCTTTAGAGAAAGTGCACTGCAGACATCAGCTCTGTTGACTGGCTCAGGTGGTTTGTAACACGGCTTAGATAAATATGGTACTTGCTTCAGATTAATCCAGGTGAAAAAATGTTCCTCTTCTAGGTGAGAAAGTCCCCTTGCTCAGTAGAAGCCAAGTAGTTTTGGTTTTTTTCTCAGGAGCTGTCTAAGTCTTGCTTGGAGAAGACTGAGTGTCCCCAGTGATGGAGAGTGCCACTGCAGTCTGCTGTGACACTCCTGCCTCTCTCCCAGGCTGCAGCACTACAGAGCATCAAGATGCTGTTCTGGTGGGCGTTTTGCTGGGCTGGGCTGGGGCCTGTAGAGCCCAGGAAGAGAAGGGTTCTTAGCCAGAGGAGGAAACTCTGCTCATGTCTGCAGAAAGTAGAAGCTGGTTAATTTTCTTTTTTGTGCCCTTCAAGTACATTCTTTGCAGATGGCAGGCTCCTTCAAGAGCTCGGCGGGCTCTCCCAACCACCAGCTGTGCTGTGCCTACAAAAATCCAGCGTGGGCATTTGATAGAAAGGCAGAAGGAAGAAATGAGAACTTGGTGCATCTCTAGCACCCCCTGCTCCACTTTCTTGGAAGAGAAAGGCTGTGCAGTGCTAATGCCTATGTGCCAGCAGACTGGAAGCAAAGATAAAGCATGCAGGACAGATACTGCTGTCACCATCATTGCAGAAATCATGGCCACGAAGCACATGGATGAATAAGTGCACCATTATCCTTGTTCTGCTACACTCTGCATTGTGTCCCTCTATAACAACACACTCAACATCCACATTTGGTTTGGATCAGGTGTTCCTGATCACCTCTTTGAGTTGAATGACTTTATCATCCCTTTCTACCAGGCTTTGCTTCCCCTTGCCAAGTGGTGTGACAGCATGAGCTGAACTCCTGTCAGCTGAAACCTAGCTGGAAGACACTCTCCAGCAATTTGTGTTTTGTCCACAGATGCAAACTGGAGCAAACTAAAATCTCACAAAACTTGCACAATCTGAATTTTGAGTCCTTAGCAGCAGTTATTTTCCCTTTTGTTCTCTCCTATTAGGATGATTTACGTGCAGGTGTCAGGAACATATACTAGAAATTAACTGTGTTTACCAAGTTTTCCTCAGAGAACAGATTTATGATTTACTGACCAGCTTTCTTGCTGCTGTTGAGACGGTCACAACATACACACTCACACAACAGCTCTGAGCAAAAGAAAACTTTTTTACTAAAATCACACCCTCTACGTAACTTATTTTATAGACTTTCTTAGCATTCGCATTGCATGTTCTTTTGCTATTGGCTGACTACCATACAATCTTATTGGTTGTCTATAACAAGCACACATTCTTGCTACATATCAGCTAGTGACTCCCTTCTGCAGGTGCACGTTCTTCTTCTGTTATTTATGCTTTGTGCTTTTGTTGATGTTACAATTCTCACGGGTACAGACCCAATTCTCAGGGGTATACAGTGATTGTGTCCAAGTCAGTCTGTGAAACTTTTAGACCAGCTGTGTGTTCCCACACTTTCTGTTGTTTCCAACTTGCTTTTTCCCTTCTCATTGTCTTCCACTACTACTTTGACCAACAGAGTCCAGTCAGGATAGGAATTAAAAATTTTCTGGTCATTGTGTGATTGTATGCAAGTGAAAGTTGAATCGTATTAGAAGGTCAGTCAGTAAAAATAACCAATTGCTTCTCCCCAGATAATGTGACTTTCTCTGGCCTTGCAAAATGTGTGCATACTTCCTGACTTGATACACCTTGTATTTTATGCCTCAGTGTACAATGATCATTTGATTCTAACAATTAAACCGGGGATAATCTCTATCAATTTTCATAATAGTCTTCTATTATATCTCAACGAATGAGAAGAGAAATTATACACCCTTACTCTTGTATTAGTTTTGTGCAGATGTCTTTTTAAAGTTCTAATTTGCACGATGCAACCTAATAACTACTGACTGCCTACAAGTGCATGCTAAGGAATAAGTATGTAAAGCAGAAGCACTCATTTCAGCTCACAAGTTTTTTGAAACAGGAGGAAAAAAAGCCCTTCTGTTAAAGTGTGGAAAACCAGCTTGTTGAAGTGTTATAATCCATCCGTGGAAGGATTGGGAAGGATGATTTACTTGAATCCTCTGTACAGGCATATTGTAGTCCTTACCAACTATTATCAAATTAACCATAGCAGTGAGAAATGGTTACAGCCCAGGCAACACAGATAAGGCATGAACACAAAGAGCTAGGCTTCCTCTGAAGAGATGATAATGCTTTAGCCACAGTTACATTGTTCTCTAACTCCTGTCAAGCTGCCTCAAGAGTGGAGGAGTCAATAAAACATTCCTATCATAGACTAAAGGCTCATTTGTATTACCCAACAAAATCAATCAAGACAAAAATTTCATTTGCTACTGGTCTTGAGGTAGGTTACTCAACCATTTTCTCCTTAGATATTTCTTGGATAACTTGTGATATTCACTGGGGAATGACTAAGATATTTCACACATGATGTTAAAAGATTTTCACCTGGTGCTATCAGGGAACATTAGGACTTTCTAGGCTCTGAAACATGGAAGCTGTTAAAGCGTCAGGAATCTGGAGATCCTATCTTTGTCAGTGTAGTAAATATATTGATATCAAAATGCTGTGCCTAATGCTGAAGTCATTAAAAAGTAAGAATGATTTCTTCAGTGAAAGAACACATTCCTAGGTAGTAAATTGCTTTTTGAAATGTAATGCCTGTCAAACTCATGAAAGTTTTCCATTACTCCACGATCTTCCAGAAAGTGATTGATAAATATTTTTAACTTCATTTCCCATTGCACCGTATAATGAACTCGCTTGTGCTTGGTTTCTCCCCATTAAGTTTTATAGGAGTATGTCACCTGATTAGGTTCTTGTTTTACTTAGATGGTTCCAAAGATGTAGCCAAATTACAAGTTTATGGATGGGTAAACTTAGCCACTTGCCAGTTTTGTTTTCTCACTCATATGTCTTTTAAAGAAGCCACTGTGTTTTTCCCACATCATGCAACAGTGAAGATAATAAGTAGATAAATTGCTTCCTCTTCACACTGCACAAGAGACTTGATTCTAATAGGACCCGTAAAATTGATTCAGAAAGCTTTAGCAAGACTTGAGAATCTGGGGGTTTTACTTAGGGTCAAAGTTGAAGAAGAAAATTTGTTCTTTCTAGCCCATTACACCTCTGAAGGAAACTCCATGAAGATGATACACAGGAGAGTTACTTTATAAGTGAGAAAAAGAACATACCAGGAAAGACTGAGTTAAAGAGCTGTCAAGAGGACCTTTGGTGTCAAACCTGGATTTTTGGGCTGACAGTGGTGTCCGCCCTTGGCTGTTGCAAGGGCTTCCAGAGCAAATTGTGTGTGGGCCTCATGCCTCTGTTTTTGATAGTGGCAGACAATGGGAAATTATAGCAAAAGGAGATCATTTAGGCAGATGGTCTCTGGGAAATTGATCTTCACTGAGCACCTTGGTAGTGGGAACTGAGAGTTTCTTGAGGCTGCCTCAGCTCTGGACCAAGAGCAGTGTGAGGGGACAACTAAGATCCCAGATGGACTGTGATGCTGGATTAGCTCCAGACTACATGTAGTACTGCCCCCGTCTCTGTAGCCCCAGCCTCAAAAAGTGGCAACAGGAAAACGCTGCAGCTCATGAGCTGCTCATACAAATGCCAGAGGATAGAGCTTGAGCTTCTGATGGAGACAACTGAAATCGTGACAATGAGCTCTGATCTAACTGAAAAGCAAGCGCGGCTTCAGAAGGATGGGCTCAGGAACAGTCTTGGCTATGCTGCAGCTGACTCAGAGAGACTTTTGGGGGAGACTCAAGTGTTTTATTTGTGATCAGAATAGGATCATTTTTGTAACAAGCCTTTAAAAACACTTCTTGCTGATTTTCCCCTTTCATCCACTGATAGGATTCTGTACTCATCCGCATGCATCTCCTTGTAAAAGGCTGTCTCTGTTTAATGGTTCTGTTCCACTTCATCCAAAGATTAATAGCAGCACAATTATTAATTGTGAATCTATAGCCTTTTGCCAAGGTAGGGAGAGTGTAACCACCCATAAACATTAGCTCGAGATGAAATGCCACGTTCAAGGTCTCAGCTGTGAAGCTGTGCTTTTAATTAACTTTCAAAGTTTTCATTCGTTCTCAGAGATATCATGAGAATCTGCAAACACTCATTTAATCTCCATGGGCTGAATCCTGCTTTCATCCTCCTGGTGATGGTTTGTTTGCATAGATGACTGCATTCTTCAGCCTACTGACACAACACAGTGCCAAAGGCCCTTGAAAACTCTAGGAGCCTTTTCCACAAAATCGGAGGTCAGAGGGACCCGCCACCTAGCAGCAGGATTTGACTGCAAAGACTGCCAGCCTAAGGAGATGCAGTAAGCAACAAGGCTCAGAAAAAACCAAACCAACATCTAGACACATTCATGCTGAGAGCATCCTTTAGCCCATGTTGTTAGCTATTCCATTGTTTTTTTATTCACGCTAGAAATTGTTACAGAATAAGAATCTGCAGACTGTCAGATAATTTTTCCACAGTGATCAACATTTCTGAGTTGATCTTCAACAAATTGAGATGTGTTTTTGACACTGAATGTTGCAGGGTTTTCCAGCCTCAGAATTTTCTATTTCTTGGCAGTACTCCCATCTATTGGAATTGTCCCAGTTTTCCATGATTGATTATAATATAAATAATTTAAAAGTGTTAATGAATTGGAGAACCCTTCAGCTAAGCAATTTTAGGCATTGTGGGAGTGCAAGTAAGTTGCCCAACTTGTTGATTACTCATGCCCGTGTTTAATCTTGGCAGATGTTGCCTTTTTAAACTATTTTACAATGTTTTGTATTATATAAAATAGATGCATTCTCATTTTATAATTATCTTTATAGAATGTAAATGTCTATTGAACATTTTAAATTTTCTCTGGTGTTATTCATCATATCTCTCTCTACCTTGAAATGTATTTAATCCTTAGTCAGGTGCTTTTTATTAAAAATTTCATCTTATTGTTCTTAATTATTTTTCCTGTTGAGATTTCACTGAGTTTTTAAATTGCCGTACATTGCTCACATGACTTAGCTGCTTCTCCAATTTTTCCTTTGCTTAAATATTCATTTCCTCTATATTCTTGCAACTGGGTCTCCTTATCAGTAGGATGGGGTTTTTTTTTACTGGTAATACTTTTTTTCTTGTTGTTATTTTTTCCTTTAGATGTAAAATGGTGAGGCTTAGAAGTTTCCAGTAGCGTTATTAGTAATTCCAAATTTTTAGCTCTTGAAGTTTTTTAGTAGTTCTGGTAGCAACTATTCTAAGTGAGGAAGAAATGTCTTTCTAAATTTTCCCCAGAGTATATACTATGATTGACTGTATATTCTGGATGCACAGTGTAGATACATGTTGACTATGATTTTCTTTAATGGGTGAAGAGAAATTTTAGTTAATGCTTATTTCCTTTTTGCCCCTTAAGGTAAAAATCAGATTCATGTCAACTTACATTAAACAAAACAGGTCCCTTTAATATGAAATTTCTCTGTTCCTTTTTTCTTTTCTCTTTTCAAACTCAAATATTGAATTCCAGCTTTTTGAGATGTGCACTAAAATCTTTCAGCTTAAAATCAGCTATGACTTGTTCATTCTGCACATTGTAATTGGAAGTTTAAGGAATAGTTTGTTTAGATTTCCAGTGGGATTTTTCTCATCTGGGATAAAGCTCATCTATGTCTTAATCGTATTTTAATGACTTACAACTTTAAACCTCAAATGTTTTAAATTTATTAATCTGATTCAAATTAAATAGATAAGTGCTGAGTATGGTGGGCCCCAGCTTGCAATGTTGCATTGGAAAATATTTCCAATGTTTCAATTGGAAAATGGAGATACCATGTGCCAACTTAGTAATATGTACTGTTGGTTTATTTTAAAGTGTGCGGTCTTTGTGGAAACACGGCATCTTTATGATAGTGGTTTCTCTGACATATTTATAAATTGTAATCAGGCTATGAAAAATGCAACAATGAAAGTCATGATGCCTGGGACAAAGAAAATCAGGCAAATTCCAGCTCAGTTCTCTCTCCATTGTAGCATGAGAAATCAGTATGTCAAGTTTTTGTGTAACCCTTAGACGGGCCTGAAAAATATTTCTGTTTACATATTCACAGGCTCATCACAATTGGTATTACATTCCCATAAAATTAAATAGTGAGGAGAATGTGCTTGGAAATTATTTTATATGTGTTGATATTCCGGTCATACTCAGATGATGCTGGAGAAAAGTTCCCTTTAGCCTGACCTCAGTCTGATATGGAGGTCTGTATCTCACAGCTGCCTCTGTGGCGCCAGTCTCGGCTGCCTTCAGCATGCCACAGCTCTCTAAGCCTTGGTAGCAGACAGGAGTTAAGGGTAGCCTAGTAATTTGTACTTCCCTGCGTTTTTTTTTCTTTGTCTGTAACTATTTCAGCGTAACCCTTTTGCTTGTCTGAGATTAACTTGTTTTGCATTTTTAAGCATCTCAAAAGGAAGCCTAACAGGCACTAGGGCCCCCTATTTTCTTCAAAATAATAGATTTAAATAAATTAGAGTTTCAAACAAACCCATCAGGGTGTCAGCAGTCCCAGATGATTCTGGGCATCCCAGAAGCTGGAATGTGTTTTCTTGACACGTTTCACAAACCAGTGGAAGGCTCGTAGCATGACGCGCCAGAGGGCTGCGGGGGTGAGGTTGCACAGCTCATTCCCTGGCATACAACAGAGCATGGCAACTGCAAAAATAACGTCCTCATTGTGGCAGGCAGTTAGAAGTAATCAGGATGCTGCAACAGGTAGAACACCAAGACTCTTCCCTCACATTATATAGTACGGGGAAACTGTTCATTTTAATCTTCCCATCATTCCAGCAAGTTTTTCTTGAATCTGATCCGGTTTTTTCCTTCATATATGAACACTGCTAGCCCCTTTTGTTTATTGTCTGGCCTCAAGCCTGTGTATACGTCTGTGTTTATGTATGTGTGTGTGTGTGTATGCACAAAGGCACGCAGGTATATGTGTATGCACACATATATTAGAAAGACATGTTCCTTTGTGCTCAAAGTTACTGCATATGTAATGTTGTGGGTCTGACACATTTTGTGTGGCTGGACCAGCGCTGCTACAAGTACATCTTTTCCTTTTATTTAAATGAAATTAAACAATTGCTTCTGGGTCTAGGCAGCCATATGTCCCTTACAGTCCCCCAAATAGCTGCACCACCTTACCACCTCCCTAGATTTGTGTCAGTTGTTCTCACATGTTAGATGAATACTTATAAACTGTGGCAAAAGTGGGCACAAATTCTGCGTTCCTTCTCGTAGCAGTCAGATCCCAACAGCCTTCTGAGGGATCAAGGTGTGTGTATGTGAGGTCATTTTGTCCTGTGTAATACCAAGGAAGTGAAGCGGTTTTCATCTATGTTTTAGGGAAGGGTGGCAGTGTCTATCCAAGATTTTTCCACAGTTTGCAGGGTCAGAGACAAGGCTGAAATAAAAGCACAGTATGGATATTCCTTTGTTGCTCTCTCAGGCCAAGAAAAGCTCTTGGGGAGGGAAAATAGGTTTAAAAGAGAGTGCTAAGATGCCTGCTTCTGAGACCAGATAATGATCTATGTGTTTAAGCTTTTGCTTCTGGAAAAAAGAAGCAAACTTTGAGGGTTTAGCGGTTTTACAGATGGTAACTGAGATCCTGTCCTTGCACCCTCAATAGCAGACAAGGTCTTGATGTTTGTTTTAGTGTTTGTATTGCACCCTGTTCTGGAAGCACAGGGTTCTTTTATTGAAGATGAGTGATACTACAAGGGGTTTTCTGAAAGGACTGACAGCACCTCCTGATGTTAAACTGAATCTCTTCCCTTTTGGACAGTAAGGTTGGGGGTGTGTTAACAGTGGCAGCTTGATGTTAAAACCCAACTGTGTGCCTGTGCAACCACTTTAATGTCCAAGCATGGTTTGGCACAGGCTCCTGCTCTGTCTCTCTGTGCCAGGGAGGCAGTGAATACCAGAAAAGGGGAAGGCAGAACTCTGGGCATTTAAATCTGCTCAGCCAACATTTTTGCCTGGCCCTGCATAGTGGAGCTGCTGGTATATGGATGGTGAGCCACTTTCCAGAGCTGTTCCTCTTCTCTCCTCTACACATGCCCTATGTGGGCACCCACTAAGCCTTGAGATGAAGGAGGTGTTTGATTTTCTTGTGAGAAATTAAAGAATATGTTCAGCTGAGTCTGATCCCTCCCCACTGAGGAAGTATTTTTTTCACAGAGCTGTCAGCAGAAAGCAAGAGTGTTACATTCAGTTTATGAGCAGTGAGCCTGTTGTATCAATTATCCAGTGTTTTTGGTGGTGGCGTGCCAAGAGTATGCATCTTGGTTTGCATGGGCATGACCAACCTTCCTATCTGTGCCACCCTGAGGTTTGGACTCATTTTGCTTTAAAATTCAAGCTTGCTTTAGGCCATCGTGAGCAAGAAAGATGACAGCTGCGTCAGTGTCTGTCATTAAAATCTGAGAAGTTGAGTAGTGTGTTGATGGTGGCAGGGTTATTTTCTATTTTTCAACAATGTGAAAGAAAAGTCAGATCAATTATGCATCTCACTCCTACACTACTAATGGATGGACAGACAAGGGGTTTTTCAGCTGACACCTAGTGTGCTAAGTAAAGAGATTATTCCACTCCCAGTTTGATTCCTTCATGTAATGAATGATAAGTAGATGAATCAGTGGAGTAAAATGTGTGACAGATAACAAATAAGTTACACACTTTGTAATTTTGTGTGGATGCCTTGACACAGGGAAGTAGGCATGTGCTGGTGTGCAGATTTGCAGTCACTTCTGATTGTGCCTTGATGTTTAAATAAGTTGTACTTCCAACTGATTTCCCAGATGCTCCTAAAATTTTAGGATCTTTTCAGGGCGAGAAAATCCCTTGATAAAGCTTCTTAATGAGCTTTACAACTGAATTTAGGGGGCTGTTGTTTGGGTTTTTTTCAAGGAATAACACTCTATTACAAATTGTGGTATTTGTAGTTATCTCCTAAATTCCAAGCACTGCTTTGGCTTGTGGTGAGCTGCTCTCAGGTGAGACAGAGGACAGGCAGGTGTCATGCAAACCCTCCTCTTAGTCACTGGCTATAATACCAAGGCAGCAGCAGAGGCAAGACTTTGCTTCATTGCAAATTAATATTGCACTCACATTAATAAATGACCTGGCTTTTTATTTACACTATGAGTGGTGAGGAGGAAAGGTAATAATTTAATTTTTTTTCTGTTGGAGTCCATGAGCCAATGATGTTCTGTGATATGGATTAATAGCCATGGATTATCAAAGCTCTCTTTAGTTCTTTGTTTGGAAATGGTCCCATCTCAAAGCATTGGTAGATTGATTCTGACCAGTACAAGATCTTTTCTTCCATTTTCTTGTTCTCTTAAATTTTCCTCTGATAGGATGGTCAATAATTCTGCTAATTAGTCCCTCCACTGACTCTCTTTAGGGGTACAAAAACCATAGTAACATAATTTTTAAAAAATCACTTTGTATGCAGTATCTATTTTTTTTACTAATTCAAAAAAAGAATAGCTTAAAGTCATGGGATGTAATTTTTTTTTTAAGCCTATGGATTTCAAAGGATTCTTTAAAAAAAGTAAATAATGTCCATAAATAACTGCTCTCTTTAGAAATAAATATTTGTCTGATATCAAAACACAGTGCTAAACGCTTTCAATTTTCCCCTTTGACTGTGCCGGCCAGGAAATCTGGAAGCTGGCTTCCTGCATTCATAAATTGTAATTTAACACATACATAGCTTCTGGTGTTCACTTTCTGTGAATAACTCCTGAAGGATACAAAAAAATGGCGCAGCAAAAGTAATACTTGCAGCAAAGATTGAACTTAAAACATCTAACAAATTTACAATGGGAAGTGTCTTCCACTGGTAACTCTGATGCTTTGAATTCCGGACATATTATCAAGGTTGGCTCAAACCTTTATTTTATCATAACCGTGTCATAGTGTATTATGCGATGTGTGTTATTTTTCATGTAGTAAACTGTAACGTCTGTGTATGAAAGGATACTGTCCATCAAAAAAAATTTATGGGATTATTATATATTATACTTTTATTTTCCATTTGTGTTGTATTTGCAAATGTTCACTTGTTTTGAAAGATCAAAAATATAGCTAAAGTTCATCATGGTTGTAGTGAAAGCCATTAGTTCTGATAAGGAAGTTGTAGGGAATAATTTTTTATTACTGATTAGCTGAAACAATTAGTAAGAGGAAAATTAAGTATCAGTGTTCTTAAAAAATAAATGCAAAGATCTTACAAGCTCTGAGTCCCACTGGGACTTTTGATATTAGAAAGGATTTTTAGGTCAGGTGTATGTTTGCTTTTGTCTGCATTCTAGGAGATAATGTAATTTTCTGAATTTATTTTTATTGTTGTCCTGGGGTGACTGTATGATATTGTATTCCCTATGGTCTGCCCTGTGCCAGACATGAATCCTGTGCCTTCCTCTGTCTTTAAGCTGTTTCTCAGGAGAGGGGGGAGAGAAGCCAGGTGAAATTTTCAGAGCAGTTTGTGCTCAAGGACACACACTCCCCTGCATTCCTGCTGCTACAGAGCCAAGGAAAGCACCTTCCTGCTTTTTTCCCAGCTCTCGGCTCCTTTTCTCGGGAGAGAGAGAGAGAGTTAAAACTCTTTGCTTTTTAGCTAGCCTGCTAGCTGAGGCAAGAACTTTTCTTGGGACTGTTCTGCTCCGATCCGGAACAGCATCATCGGGAGGTCCCATAGCGTGGCCCGAAGGGGCCCAAGGCACACCCCAGCTCCGGAGAGGGCAGAGCCATCACCTACAAAGAACTCTAAAACTACCCAGCTTTTCCTCACAGCGAGAGGTTTTATTATTTCACATCATTCTTTTTTTTTTTTTTCCCTCTTTTTTTTTTTTTTTTTTTTTTTTTTTTTTTTTTTTTTTTCGTCGCCCCNTTTTTTTTTTTTGTTTGTGCCTGCAGGCCCCCTGCTTGTTAAATAAATAACTTTTTTTTTCACTTTCCTCTGAGGAATTTCTTTTTGAACCTGTTGGGGGAGGGGCTGCTGAAATCTGCCTTCTATTAGAGGATACGTTCATTTCAGATGTTTCCCCCAAATTTGTTTCTAACCAAGACCATTGTCTCACTTGTTTTCATCATTTTTTGATCTAATTAGGTCAGCAAAGAGGGGAATGTGTAGCCTAACATCCAGGTCCTACTGGGAGCACCAATGTTTTACATTATGTCTGTCTTTGGAATTGAGAAGTGGTCTGGTATTCTCAGTTTGAGAGTACTCACTCCTGTCTTTGGCACTTCGTCCTCAGGCAGCATTTGTTTAGAATATTCAGAGATACTTTGGCTTTTTTTCTGAGTCCAAGCAAGGAGGACCCTGATGGAGCCTTTCCCCACATACAAGTTTCCTATGTCAGATTGCATTTTCTTAATATCGAGTGCCTTTTAGATTGCGCCCAGGCTTCTAGGACAACCACAAAATTTTGTCTGATGTGACACAGAGCCTAGAGAAGACCCTTTCTTTCCTAAATCAGCAGGGAGAGTAACCATGTTTAGTGTTCTCCATATTGATTATTTGTGATTCCACCACTACATGTTGATCCATTTTGCTGTTTAGTTTAATAGGAACTCATCATGTCTCATATCTTACTTAACTTGGTGTGCTTTATTTACTGTATTCTCTTAACCTCCCAACTTTAAAAATATTTATAAAGGAGATGCGGCTGTGTTTTTTTGAGCAACAGTTTTCTAAAGACAACAGGTAGTACCAGATGTGCACATGTGCACATGCATCTTTTATCTAAAGATTTCTTTTCAGCCTTCCTCAGGTATGAAACAAAGTTAGCAGACTTCAAAGCTAAGCAGAAAATGAAAGCAATTGCTCAGATATATACCAAGCAAACCACCTCAGAAAGAAAACATCATTAAGATGTGCAGAGTAGAGACAGTTGGTAAGGCAGTTACCTTGCTAAGGGAAAGAAAGAAAAAATAACTTACAGTCTGTGGAACATGGAAAGGTTAGTGGAAGGGAAAGGAAATTATACTCTGCCATGAAATCAATACCTGTGTTGAATCCCTGTTTTCTGGTGACCAGTAGTTTAAACTGTTAGCTCTAGGCTTGCCTTTAGAAGGCATTTTGGAGATCTTTAAAGATCAGGACTGTGAGATCAAAGGTGGCATGGTGGTGAAAAGTGCTCTTTGTATAAAATGGGGATATTAAATCTGTGTCAAGAGTCTATCACAGAGCTGAATCTCAGAAATATTTCATTCAGCACTTCTAGTCCTTTGAGTGTGTCATGCTGAGTCCCAGAGGATGAACTTTTGAGATTGGAAAGGATCTTTTAGGTCAGATGTATGTTTGCTTTTGTCTGCACTCTAGCAGATAGTGTAACGTATCTTGTTAAATGGGATTTACTCTGGCTAAGTCTATTGACATCTCCCTTTCATCTGCAAGATAGCTGTACCTGAGTGCTACTGCTGCTGTGCTCAAATCCTCAAGTCTATACTAGGTTTTTATTGACTCGTTTCTAAAATTCCATGTTGTTCTTAAAACTGAAGTCAATCTACTTCACTGTGACAGTACATCACAAGTGGGCAGAGGGGTCCTAGAGCACACACTGCTGCCCTAGATGTGAGATCTACCCCTGGCGTGCTGTCCCCACTCTAGAAATAATATTTTGATTAGAATAAGGACTTTTCAATCCCCTGAAATGATCTTGCAGTTGCAGCCATGCAACCTGGCATTTTCTCATTCTGCAAGGTTCCCTGCTCACCCCGCATCTGTTTCACTAATCTTGACTCCTTAGGCCTGGAGAAATGCCATGGTCAGGAAGACGTTCAGGTTGCTCAGGTTGCTCACTAGTTCAGGTTACTCAGAGCCCCATCCAGCCTGGCCTTGAACACTTTCAGGGATGGGGCATCCACAGCTTCTTTGGGCAACCCGTTGCCAGGGCCTCAATGTCCTCACGGCAAAGAATTTCTTCCCCACTTGTCCTGTCACTACCTGTCTTAGCAAAAAGTCCCTCTCCAGCTTTCTTGCAGGCCCCTTTAGGTACGGGAAGATGCTATAAGTTTTCTCCAGATCCTTCTCTTCTCCAGGCTGAAAAACCCTGTCTCTCTCTGTCAGTCCTTGTAAGAGAGGAGCTGCACCCTCTGATCACCTTCATGGCCCTCCTCTGAAGTCACTCCAACAGGTATACTTCTTTCTTATGCTGGGGATCCTGCACCTGGATGCAGCAGTCCAGACGTGCTCTCACAAGAGTGGAGTAGAGGGGGAGAGTCACTCCCCTTGCCCTGCTGGCCACACTGCTTTGGATGCAGCCCAGGGCTGCTCTCAATCCATTGTCCTCCCAGCCTGTATTTGAGCTTGATGGGACTTTCTTATTGCTCAGCTGAGTCCTGAGCTCTTCTCCCTTCCAGAAGCCCCATTGCTCTGGTGGCAGGTCTGTTGTCACCACACCTTTCCTGGCTCCATACATGCAATGAATACTGAGGGAAATAGCCACAGCATCTGTGACACCAGATAAATGATCTTAGGTATGTCATTACAGTTGGGTGTCAGTTAGTGGAACATCTAGATACCTTTTCTTCACCAACACTCCTTCAGAAGTTAGCTGTGAGGAAGGTAGGACGATAATTCCTTTATTTCTTATTTTCTTCTCCCTAAGAATCTTCCTGGTCTGTGCTATTATTCAAGAAAGTGTTCTCACCTTAAACTAACATCTTCTTTTTAACAGCAGCCACTGTGGAGTGTTTCAGAGGGATGCATGAAACTCCAAGGGTTGATATCTCAGTGCAGTTCTGTCGCTGCCATGTGGGGCAGGTGTTTTACTGAGACAACAGCCAAGGGGCTGTGGCAGAGTGTTTCTCCAAGCAATGGTGAAGAGACTACTGAAGTAATTAAGAAGTTGTTTTACCACTGTGGTGATCCCTAGAGAGTCTATTGTCATTTTCACATTAAATAAAGCACAGTTAGATCTGACATATTTTCTTTCTTCAGAGTTCCTACCTGAGCTGATGACAGGGAACAAATTAATCCCAGTTTGATCTAGTTTAATTAAACCATCTCAAAGGTTTTGCATTGGCTTGGATGTTTTGATCTTGTTATTATTTTTATTTATTGCAACAATATACCATTCTTGGTCTGCCTTTTGCTAGAAATACGGTTATTTAGTTAAACTTTATATTCCTAAGTAAGAGTGTGAGATACATTAATTGAACAGTATTATTGTGTACAGATGGTATAACTGAGGCTGGTAGAGATAATTCCAATATAGGTTTGCAAACATTTTAAATCAAGCTCTTACTGTTCTGTTCCTTGGGAAATTATGATTGTGATAAGAATGTCACATCTGGAGCATTTCTTGCTCCTCTTTTCCAGATTTTGTGAGCATACTTGATTATTCTTTCATTACTGCATAACTACTGTTATTACCTATTCTTTAATGAGTTAGATTGAAAGTAAGAAATTATTTTATTGAAATATTTTATATGGTTTTGCAAAGATGGAAACCTTAATAATGAACTAATCACTTTGGGACAGTCATGTAGGTTAATAATTCAACAGTGCATTAATTATGCCCATGTTAAAATAATTCCTTTTCTTTTATTTAGCAGAAAAGGCATACTCTGGCCAACTTGGTATCTTTATATTTTTTCATATGGTTATTGTAGAGCCTGTTGTTATTATAGAGCCTTAAGTGGTTATTATAGTGCCTTTGAGTGCCTTGAAATCAATACTGCCTATTTACTTCAATAAAACTCAATTGGTTTTATTTCCATTTTATAGACAGAAAAGTGAAAAATGACGAACCTGTAATTCTGAGGTGGCCCAGCCTCTGTCCATGGGTTTTTACCAATCTTGGTCTGTGACTTTGGGCCACTCTTGATGCTACAGGACAGAGAAGTCAAAACAGCTTTTTATTTTGTTTAATCCTACTTAGATTTTGGACAATGCACAGCAAGTGTCCTCCCTGTATATCAGGTAAGTTACTCACTTGCTGTATAAGCCAGAAGCAGAACTCAGTCATCTCTGAAGACACTGGTTCCTTTATCAGGCAAAGGTGCAAAGAGCAAAGCTGTACGCCAAGGGTTATCTCTGTGCCTCTGCTCTGGACAGGTACAGAAGCAGATTCCTTAATCCTGCTTGTAGAGTTTTCCCAGGGGCTGTTGCAGCTCTATAGTCTGCTTTTTCTCCCTCAGAGCAACACAAGAGCTATGACTCTGAAGTTCATTCCAGCTGGATTTGTTATAGTTATTTTAAATCACTGTATTTCACAACTGAATTTGGGTGGCAAGTGCAAAAAAAGGTAAGGCTGAATTAATAAAACAAGTCCAAATATATTGTTTGACTAGAAACCAAGTATTTTGCTCTGTAGTAAAATTCTATGGTTAATGTTATTGATCCTATTTTTCAATAATATTATTTTACCTCAGCAATAAAACAGAAAAAATCTGATTTCTAAACACAAAATTCACAATCATAGCACTTGATTCAAAACAATAATTTTTAAATAAACACTTTTATTAAAGGTGCTTTGTTGGGTTTTTTTTTTGCCCCCCTTGCCCCCCACTTATCTTGTTCCAAAAATATTCCTTGGAATTTAGTTAAACTCATGCAATGTTTTGATCTGCTAAAAAGTGCATATTTCAGAAGACTTTATTTACCAGAAAAACTTCACTCAGCTCAAATTACTGAGTTGGGATATCTTTTTCTTTGGCCCAGTCTGAACCCAGTAAGTGAATTATTTTGCCTCTTTTGGTACCAGTGATAAAAAAAGTGTCAGTGACAATGCACACCTCCATGGTGGGAGGGCAATGGCTGATTTCTACAGCCAGTGTACCACCTTCTGCTGAAGCTGTCATCTGCAGGCGAGTGATTTCTAGATCCATCTGTGCTATTTGTTTCAAGCTGTTCAGTAGCTTCTTCACAGTATTGTGCTGGTGTTTTATAGTACTGCCACAGTAACCTAATAAATCCTCTCTGCCAGCACAAAATCAGAGGATGCTTAAGTTTCAGATGTTGCTACCAACTTACATGTATTTTCTCATGGCTTTCAATTTTTTTTTCTTTTCTGAATTTGACAGGTTTTCAGCTCCAGTAGGAGGAAAGTATTCACTGAAGGCATTATAGCTCTATCTTCATTTTTCTGCACTTTCTTACTTCTCATCCTCTGTTCTGATTTTCTGTTTCAAAAATCAAGTCACTTTCGCAATTTCTTTTTAATGTATTCTCTGCAACCCTTGTTCTCCAGCATTCTTAGGAATTCATGCTGCCTTCTTAATTGACCTGTCATTTATGGAGTGTATCTGTAATTCCTGGGTGATATTTGGTAAGCATTCTGAATTCTGATGAACAAAGCAGAAAATTTCAAATCTTCAATACTTCGGAGACAATGAGCTGTTTGCAGGCAGGATGCAATTGTTATTATTCAGACTGGTTACTAAGCTGTCCTTGCTCATCAAACATGTACACATAACTATGTATTTTGCATGTGACTTTGATTTGGTCAGCTCAATCTATTACATCAATGCTAGAGTTAAATTAATCTTTTGACATAGACAACTGCAATTTGAGATAAATTGAAACTATGTTAGTCAAAGGCAAGATACTAGCATAAAATCCTGCCTCATTGCTTAATTAGTTCTATAAATATGTATTTTTACAAAATGAAGACAATGGTTTTGAACATCTTAGTTCTTTTTTGCTCTATGAAGTTGTAGTCCAAGCTTATCTCTCTATTCCTTCCTTTTTCTCATGCAGAAGTTTTATAAGCAGATCATTCAAAGTGACTGGACTTTAAAACCAGATATGTAGGTGGGAGTAATTGCTTCTCAGAAGCTGAGATGGTTTACTAAAACATGTGTGTTTTAGTTTGCTTTTTTACTGTGTGTGTTCCTGACATGTGCCATTTCTGTTTGGTACACAATTGCGACAAATTTTCTGCTAAACTTTGTATCTTAATGTTGCCTACAGCATCCATAGTTATAGTTTTTCTTGCCTGACTGAAGTTTTCAATAGTAAATAGGGCTGAAAGAGTTAACATGTTAAGTTGCAGGCCCAGTTATTTTACTAAAAGCAAAGCTGGATGGAGAATCAACATTTCCCTGACATTCCTTCTCCTTAGTCATTGCACATGATCTGTTAATAATAACCTTTGCTAGATGGATCTCTACCAGAATTCTCATTATTTGTCCTTCTCTCTGCCCTCAAAAAGAATATGGTAATATCTGTGCAAAGAGCAGCCTGTAGAAGGTTATGGGATGCACAGTTAGATCTCCCTTGGAGGCCCTCAAGAAATGGTTTTCTTGCTAGTGTTCAGATATTCCCATTTAAAGGATCATCACAATGCTATAAGGAGTGTCTTGCTGTTAAATAAAACTCCAGGAATTATCCTTAAGCCAGATCAATTCCAGATGAATGAGAAGTTTTTTTACAATGTGCAGAATAGACAGCACAATTTAAAATATTGACAAAAGATGCATATGTAGTTAAAAGGAAGTTGTTCTGTTAATTTGTTAACCAAAAAAGAAAACATCCTCTTCTATATTACCCAACCTGTTCATATAGGGATTTTTTTGCTCAAATTCTCAGGAAAGCATTGTTTTCCTGTGTGCTCATGAATACCAGTAGATACAGGACCTTCCAAGTCAATTGCATTAGGCAAATAATACCCATTAAATGAGCACATGCCTTCCATTACTGGTTGTTGATTTAGAACAGATACTCTGTAAATCAGCCACTTTAGAATGGCACTCAGTGGGTTTCAGGCAGACAGTCTTGCAGCTGACGGAACCCATAGCTGATGTTTTTAGGCAGGAGGAGTTATAATGCCAAAAGACAACTGTTGAAAGGACTTTGATGCTTTTAAATTGCTCTGTCTTCCCTTCATTGAGAGATAGGTCAACATACAGAATTGGAGCATCACAGCAAACTATTCACATTTATGCAGTTGCAGAGGCTCTAACTGCAATGCTCCATCCGATGGTTGAGGCAGAAATGCCTGTGACTTTAGGTCCCCTTCACTCCACAAAAGTGGAATCATACTGACTCACAGAAATATAAATAAAAATAAAAGGATCGTTCCAGCGAGGCACGCTATTGAAAAGGTCAACAAAATGAAATAAATACCATCTTCGTGCTAAACCCTGAAAGATTTCCAGGTTCTCCTGTCTGTGAATTGAAGTCTTGGTTCTGTCTGTGACTCTGCATTTGTAGACAAATACTTCTAGTAGATGATTTCATTGTAATTCCTAAATCAAAACAAACTGGGAAATACACTGCTGTTTGTGTCAATGTCTAACACTACACAGCACGTGTGAGTGCACATTAGTTTGCATGCTGGCACGAGCAATGGATCAGACTATAGAACAATTACCTTTACTCTAAAATTGTGCCTTCTATTACAGTGTCTCCAGTTGTAATGAAGATCAACTGTGACAAAGCTACATGGAGTAATGGAAGTACCAGAGTGAAATTGCTTTTTGAAAACAAAAAGCTTTTTAAAAAGTCACAAAAGGACTGGGGGAGCCATGAGTGAATTTTCTACCCTAACATTTTGGCATTACTCTGTGGAACCTTGTGCTATCAGCAAGGAATGAAAAATTGCAGTTGACATCTACACCTGGCATTTATCTCCATTAACGATTAATGGAGGGACTCTGTTCTCTTGGCTTAGTCTCCACCTGTCAGGTATTCTTTAGGAGAAAAGAGAGCAGGGAGAAACCAAATAGATTTAGGCTTCCTTATTTTGAACCAGTTTTTCCAGTGAAATCTATAGGCAAGTGTTATATTCGTATCCTTAAGGAAACAATTTCTTTATGGCCCTGCTTGTCTTCTCTCCTTCAGACCTGCTTTTTCATTCACTCATCTACTATGGAAATTTTCCACCTGTCTTTTCATATCAGGAGCTAGAAATCAATTTTTATACTTGGTCCATCATTCAAAGATGATGGAAGGCCTGTGGCATAGCCAAGTTTTGATGGAGAGAGCGCACTTCTATGCCTCTGGTACAGGAGGTAAAATGCTGCTAAAAGACAGAGCCTGAAGAGTCCTTCTATCTGCTATGGCATTAGCAGCTCCACCTTGGTGGAGATTCAATGAAGCGGGAAAGCTGGAAGGTGGTTCCTCTGCATGTCTTAGAGGAATATTTCACAGACTGCCAGCCGTGAGCCTGGTATGGCTGTAATTGGTTCCAGATTCCCCATCTCCTCCACAGGATAATGTCCAAGAGCTTTGTCCTGACAGCTGGTAGGCCTTTTTCTTGCATTGAGCAGGAATTACTGCAATTTAAGTAGGCAATGCAGAAATATCACACCCACTAGCTTTTAAACACATTGATGTTAGAGGTTATCCATATCATCTTTCTGGCGTGCACAGACTCGATGTCTGCTTGTTGTAGCTCCCAGGAGCACTTCTCAACTCCTGGAACTGGAGGTACACTACAGCAATAACCCAGCTCTGTAGTATTTTTAGGCAATTATCCACACAATGTAAACCTGGGCCAAATTTTTCCAAGGGTACTGGGGCATGCTATGGTCCTCTTCCATGGCTGAGTTATAATTGTCCAATGAAAGGTGGTAGTTTGCTGTTTCACCATGGTCGGTGGAAACATCTTTGAAAGACAGCATAGAATGCAATAAAAGAAATAACAAGACTTACTTAAGTCTGGTCCAAGGCTGTTGCTGAATAGAAAACCAAGAGAGTTGTTGCAGCAACAGATGAAAGAGAATTATTTTTTTTTTAACAAGTTCATGCACCTGAACCTTAGAACGCTAACATAGCTGTAGCTGTGAGAAACTCTAAATGGTACCTCTTAGGCTTATGTGTGTTTTCTGTACTGACCAAAGCTGAGTAACTGTATTACTGTCATCATAAGCCCAAGCTTTTAAGACTTGATGAGGATCCAAGCCTTGGATCCCAAGCCCAGCCCATGGTCTTCTCTAATTGGGACATGGTTTTTGGAATACAGTCATTTGCAGAGAGCTCTGGAGCCCATGTGGACCAGGCTTCCATCTGCCCATGAGGTACTGTGCAGGCACACCCTGACGGAGTTTGCCTTGTTTTGCTGTCAGCAGCAGCATTCTGAAGATCACAGGGATTTAAAGCGAAGTGGCAGCTGCTGTGCCATCTCTCACCTGGCAGAGGACATGTCTAATCCACTCACTAATAACCAAATATCAGCTGCATGAGCCTGTATTTGAATTAGCATTCCTGCCCTTTGTAATGCTAAAATAGTAGCTATTACAATAGTAGGAGTTTTCCTCACACACAAAAGTAGGAGAAGGGATTATAAACATCCATAAACAAGGCGTAGATGAATACATGTACCGCTAGAAGCTAAGCAGATATTTGACCTCAGGTTCATATTTCTGTAAACATGTATCTTGGCAATGTATCATTCACTTTCTCAATATGATGCAATAAAAGCCCTTTCTCATTCATCTTGGCTGTCTTGTTGTGTTATGTTACAAATTATTACTGTTAATTCTGTGTTTAATTGTGCTTAGCATAATTTATTTGCTATCCAGTGATTTTAACAGTTGGACATAGCAAAATATGGTTGTTTTCTCTTCTTCTTCCTTCTACTTCTCATTTGCGGATGCTGAAAGCAGCTGGACCTGTTCCATGTGAATGGAAATAATTATGGGCATGTACAACAGATTCATTAATCTCAAGAAGGCATTTCAAGTGCAGCTACTCTTGGAGTACTTTTCATGAATTGTCTTTCCTGTCCTCACAAAATTCCTTTCTTTGAATTTTCCATCACAAACCTGTTCTCTGAGAATCTGCCGCCTTTCCCTTGCTAATGGGGTTTGGAAGCAAAATGCATTTCAACTAAAACTGGCAACGATGACGTCTTTCTTAAACCTAGGTGCCTGTCCCAGATGTTCTGGATAAAAGGGAAGCCTTGAATCTTTCAAATGCAATTGGAGCACTAGGACCATTTTGTTACAATGTGGGCCCAAAAGAGAGCAATTTTTCTCAGTGTCATTGTCACTTACTTTTTAAATATATTTTTCCTGGGTTCCAAATGCTGAGCAGTCAGGACCCAAATATTTTATTTTATGAAGTTTAATTGTGTGAAAAAAATCCATGTTTTTTCTGCTAGACTCACTTTTATTTTCCTCTTGGTTTTGCCTTTTTAATCCTTGTGAGCAATTTAGTCAGACTAGCAGTAAACCTTGTTCCATTGGTGCCTAGAGGTTCTGCTTGCCCTTGAAGTCACCGTCAGACGATTCTGTTCAAATCTTACCCTCCAAAGCTCCCAAAGTACTCGACTAGGAGTCCACATGAAAAACCAGCACAGGCCAGGGTGCTGAAATCAGGCAGCACTATGAAGTGCACCATGATGGCTTTCAAAGAAAGTAAAAACCATGCGTCCAGCACAGCAGCAGTTGTGTTGGTGTTTCAGCACATACACATCAGCATATATATTTCAAGAGGCTGGTCATCCATGCCCTTTCAAGTCTGAGCACAGGGACTTGTGTGCATAACCCCGTGGTATAGCTAATGAACTTCCCAAGATACGCTGATGGAAGTTGCTCCTCCATCTCAAAATCAAAGCTGATAATGCCCGCATCATCGCCTTTTAAATATACTGGGTTTGATCACACCAGGGAATGTTTCCAGTTTATCCATGTTCAATTGGTTACTTCTATTTCTTATTTACCACAAATATACTTGTCTGTGTGAAAAAATGAGAACACTTTATAGAAGGAAGCTTTTGAGGATATCCCAGCTATTGTTCACTGTTATCTGCCAAACAGAATAATGACAAAAGAGAAGGCAGTGCATGCATTGTATCTAACGTGATTAGTCTTCTAATGCTGAGGATGTAGGGAAGAACACAGTCAGCAAATAAAATGAACCTCTGGGTAAATATATAAAGAGGGCAAGGCTACTCTGAAATACAAAAAACATACAAAATTAGCAGTTTTTCACTGTAGATTCTGGTTTTATATATATATAGTACTTAATTACCTTGAGGAGGAACTGCAGTGAGACTGCATGGAGATGGAGTGTTGGGAGAAGCAATGCAAGTTTGGTATGGTAAGTTATGATTGAATGTTTACACCAATTAGATTTTGCAAAGGTGCACTTCAGGCAGTAATCAGAATTATGAGAGGTGAATGGTAGAAAAAACTTAAAAATGTATTTATCTTACAATGCACTGTAGACCTCTCTGCACGACTGTCATGGTTCAAATCCAGTTGGAAATTAAGCACTACAGAGCTGCTCACCAGGGCAAAAAAATGCAGCCACAACAAAAGTGAACTCAGTTAAGAGCTGAGTTGTATCTTCTACCCAGTGTTGAAGGGTGATTTAGTATTTTATCTCATTTCTGAGTTCTTGCCCACTTTTCTATGAAGGATTTGACTGTGGGACAAAGAATTTTCTGTTTGCTTTTGTGAATGGGCCTCCAGTCTACGCACGGAGCCTCATTAGATGGATAGTGCTTTCACAGGCATGCCTGGGAACTGAACTACATGATCCAGAAGGTCCATTTGAGGTCTATAAAAGTAAAAAAGCAAACCATAATCCACTATTTGCATATGCAGATTGATCTTCCCCTCTTCTGTTTCCCAGAGCAAATTTCTTGTATTTTCAATTTGTCCCTATAATTACAGCTGGTCAGAAATGTCTCAATTTTAAAATTATTATACATTGCTGGTTAAAGTTGTTTTTAAAACTTCCCTTAATTTTTGTTTTTCTGAAATACTCCAGTACTAGTGTTATTGATAATTATCAGCCCATAATGGATTTTTTACTTGAAAGAGAGACAGGCACAGTATTAGATGCAGCCCGGAAAATCAGCAGAATTGAAATGTGGCGGAGAGGGCCCTTACACTGTGTGCTATGTATTGCTAGTGATTGGCCCAGTTCCCTGCATGCAGATTATTTTGAGCTGTGCATACACATAATCCCTATTCCTCCTAGTGTGCCCGATCAAACTGAAAAGCTGTGCAAAGTCTTAGGTTCATATGAATTAAAAACCCTGCCCAGCTTACAAACACTTGAGGATGTAAAAATTCTTGTTAGCAAACTTCAGCTGCCCTTTCCTGATCTGTAATCTTACCACTGCTTACAACATGTCACTGCAACATTGTTTTGATTTGAAAAACTTGTTTAGGAACTGGAGAGCTTTTCTATTGTCACAGTTCCAAAATTGGGATATATTAAAGGACTGTGTCAAAAACACATGGACAAAATTTCATAGTTGTGTTCTCAACATTTTGAACTTTTCTGGTGTCCTTTGTGAGTAGAGCTCACTACAAGATCATAAATAAGTTTCATAGAAACATTTGAGTTGTTCATTTAATGTTCTGTATTTTCAGCCTAATCCAAAGAACAGATTTGATTCACAGAGAAGAGAGTGGTGTTGGCATTAACTTCTAAATGAAACCTGAGGATGGCAAACTGTGTGCATCTGCATAGATTCACAGTAGGAACTGGGGTAATAGACTATCTTGTAAATGGTCCCTGGTTAAGTATCATTTTTTTTTTAAATGTCCCTTTTTCTCCATAACTGGTGTCTTTGGCTAGGTAATATTTTGAAAGCAAGGAAAAAAATCAACTACTTTAGTAGGGACAGACACTTATTAATTGCTGTTATTACATATTTCCATATCAGCAAAGTACAATCCGCATTATTTTTCTAGTGTCGTAATATTCTTTCCAGTTCAATAGCATTCTTCAAGGTGAAAATCTCAGCTGTTTTCTGTTAGTCTCCCACCTAAGAAGGAGATCTAAAATCAGATTCAAAATCAGTTGTATCAGCAGCTTGCTCTTGCTTGCATTGAGATTATATTTTCTTCCCCCTCCCTATGTATCCTAATGCCTTTTTCTGTTCCCTGCCACAGCTCTGCTTGTGAACCAGCCAAGCAAAATTAAAGATTCCAGGCTTTCTAGCAACAGGAGTGTTCTAGGCAAATGAGATTGGGTATCCAAACAACTATGTGTTAGCAACAAAAAATCTTCCAGTCTGATTATGGAAATCTTTGCACAAATTTGGTTATGGCAGGATTTTGCACTAACTGACATGGAGTGAAAAAGTTATGTGGGGAAACAAAAGAGTAATTAATTGTTGGTGTGAATGTAGCAGACTTCGTTGTGTTTCTTCAATGACTTTAGGACTTGAGGGTGCAGAACTTCATACTGTCCTAATTAGGATGCCAGGGGAAAGAAATTATTTAGATCTTTGTTTAGTATTCTGTAGAAGTGGTAAGTCCTACAAGAGTGTCAGTTAGACCCATGGACTTCTCCAGGGAAGGAGGAGAGCTAGGGAAGAATGATGATTATTTAATCCATACAGATGCTGGACAAGAATATGCTCCTGGGGTGACAAGCACTGTTTTCATTTGTCTTCAATTGCAGATGAAATGTCCTGTATTTTTCCTCTTTGTGGAGTTGTAAATGTATAATTAATGCAGCATAGAAATGTGCACTAGCCATATTATTGAAAGTTATCATGGCATTAGCTTTCAAAAATGAGTAGCAACTTGAAGTTAAAGCTGTGTAAAAGACTTTCCTGTGAGGAACTCCATCACACAAAGCACTGAAATTTATTTCAATATTAGGTTATTAGAGCTTTTTAATTACTATGGCAGATAAGCTGGTCTGTCCACTATCTTTGCAGAACATTTGTATTAATAGTGTCACACAATTTGCAATGATTGCTACAGAATATTCTGTCCCCTTTAGGAGCTTGGTTTAAGATGATATGCAAAAGCCAGTCTTCTACAGGGCAAAAGGTTCCCCACTCTCTTCCACTGAGCTTCCAAGTCACAGCTGTTGTTCTCAGCTGGATGACAGCCCTCCCTTTAGCAATACAGCCAAAGGAAATGTAAAAAATCCCTCCCTGAGCCCATCTGTAACAGCAAGTTCTGAATGCAGGCGTGGTAGACAGAACGTTAGTGACCTTTTTTGTTTTAAGGTAATCCTGCTGTTTATAAAATGTGGCACAAGGTCATTTGGTAATGCAAAACTGCACTTTCAATTATTTACAGGTACTTTTGTGAGTTAGGTTTTCTTTTTTTTTTTTTTAATCTATAACTTGAAGCCCAGCAATTTATTTCAAAGCATAACTTTTTTTCTCAGTGGGATATTTTTAGCTATGATAAGTGATGAAAGAAGATATATTCTAGTTTACCTATTCTCTTCAAAAAAATTAAGGGTCAAGTTCTAACGCTGAATTTGAACTTGAAGTAGTGACAGTTTCCTTGTAATGCTACAGAACTCACAGAAGCCCTACGTATAATGTTCTGGGTTTGGAGTGATATCCAGATTTATATATTTCAAGCATGAGTGATCATTTTAGTGAATAAACTAAGCAAATAATTTTTTATGGATATCATTTATGCTACACTGTTCTGTGTTTTCTCTGTGGGAGATCTTGTCTCTGTATTCAGAACACACATAATGAAACAATGCAGAAATTCAGGGTTTGCAGTAGCACCACAAGAAATACCCATTTCAGCTCGTAATGAGATTTTTAAAGAACTGCTGAGAAGATTTCAAATATCTATATTGGCTACAAACAAGTTTTTGTCCTTGAATTATCTTGACTTCATTTAATTCAGGACAGTTCAATGTTTGCATTAGACCTTTGCAGCTCTCAGAATCATACGTCGAAAAGGGCCATTAAGATCCATTGCACTCTCTCTTCTTTGCAGGTCAAGGCAGTATTGTTCCTTAAATTGCATTTTTCTGTCATTTGCCTGGCCTTGGTAAAGATTTGTTAGGCTGATTTTAAAAAAGGACAGCTACAGGAAATGAGCCACACAGACTGAAGATGAGAAGGCTTCCAATTTTGGAAGCTGATAAAATTGGGTTTTGGTATTCATGCCAAAATGTGGCAGGAGTGTCTTGAAAAGTACATTGAGGACGACTCCTGCTGATAAATGTAGAATTGCGAGTAAAGACGTCCACTTGTGTCTTCAGGACATGAAAACACAAGTATTTGATGAAACAATCAGGTTTATGACCTTAAGATCCTGCAGTTGTGCACTATGAGGAATGAACAATCTTTTAGGATGCTGGTACAAAAGTGAGAGAATATTAGATTGAACTCTTAGATGCATCTGTTCAGGTTTTTTCTCTTGATCTCTGAGTCTTAGATACTATTCATACAGTTGAAAAAATGCAAGATATTGTTCTCCTAATTTTAAAAGTAAAACAGATTTTGGGTTTTATGTGGAAACTTAGAATTTAATTTTTGTCTGCTGACTAAAGGGAAGTGCTTTATCTGAAGAAGAAGTTAGCAATTGCACAGCCAGCAGTAGAATGGTGGAAAATTGGATTTATGCAACTGAAGATACACTTACTTTCCAATTCTAGTGCAATTATTAACAAAATATTAAATATGAAGATAATTTAACATTTACCAGAAATAACTAATATGATAAGTGTTTTGCTCAAATATCTGTTTTAAAAAGCTCTTGTACAGCTCTTTCTGGCTGCAGTCTGTGGGTCTCATAAATAATTTGCAGTTCAATGTGGAAATGGCACAGCTGATTAAAAAAAGAGGTAACAAATAAAAGAATTTGGTAACATTAGATAGTTTACTATGGTATGACTCAAACAGGTTGGATAGTTTCTAATAAGTCTGTCTAACGAAAATTCCCTTCTTTCCATATGTTGTTTTGTTATTATCATCATCAACATAATTTTAAATTTTATGAGATAGTTTTGAAATATTAGCAATACTCTCCATGCTGCCCTCAAACTTTTAAAGCCCTAGCTCCTTCAATGATATGCTAGCTATTGACATCTTTCATGTAAGCCTTTTATTTTACAGTCTCATCCTGTCTTTAAATCTTTTTCTCCTAGATTTATACATCCTTTGTCTTCCTCTTCTCTGTAAATCAAGTCCCCCCGTAGGTCTTCATGGTGACCTTTTAGTTCTTTGATAAGCACTAGGAATGGGGAAAACACTAAAAATACTATTTAAAATCATCACTTATGGCATGCAAGATAGTGGTCCTTGAAATGAGCAGGGCTGCTCTTGGTTGAGAGTTCCAGTTCCTCAGCAAAACCCCAAGGAAAGCTCTTCACAGCGGGAATCCCTCTGTGCAACTGGAGCAGTTACAGACCGTGGGTACCTCATGCTGAGGTAACTGTGCTTACACACAGCGTATGTGAAGTAGTGCCACTTATTTTGAGTTTCTGTCATCTGGAGAATCCTGGATGCACGTTTGCTGAGTTCCTTTGTTCTCTTTTCTTGACAGAGGGATTGGCTTCTGAGAGCAGGATTCACACCAGTCTGTTAGCACAGCACAACATTCCATATGGCCACACATTCCTCCTCCCTGTTTACAAAAGGGTGCCCCAAATGAGTAGATGTGCTCATCCACTTCCTCTGAAATGCTGAGAAGAAGAGAAGCCCTCATTCAGGTAGGACAGGCATGAGATATAGCTCCATGACGTGCAGCTTCTGGGAAAGGGGTTGGGGCAGGGGCAAAGGGTGAAACGAGAACTTGAAATAGAGGTATTGTCACAAATCCAAACCTCAGCATTGTATGGGCTGCTATGAAGGAAATTCACTCCATCCCAGATAGACCCAGCACACACACCAGGGGTGTTCAGTTAACAAAGAAAATAAATAGATGGCTCATTCTGACCTTGAGGCTATCTGTAGCCAGCTCTACAAACATTCCTGTGAGATCCCAAACCAACTTGTCAGTTTTCTCCAGCATGTAGGCCTGGACATTCTGCAGGACAAATTCTGCCCTGATTGCTGACACCTGTACAAACACACATGACAGTGGGGTTTGGGTGGGACTGATTTACTCCTGATGTTCACTTAAGCCATGAATGAGCAAGCAGCAACAGCATCTTTCCTTCTGTAGTGTGGTCTCAGTTAATTGGCAAGCTAGAAAAAAATCAGGGAGAAATTTCTAGTCATGGAAGTGTGCTACTATGATGGTTAACAGTATATGGATCTGTACAGTAAAAAGATCTTAAAGCAGCTCTTCAGAGAGGCAATCTACTTGGAATAATTTTTTCTTCTTTTTTCTCTGTCTCCACAGGATGCCTTATGTGAAGAAGCATAAAAATACTAAACACATGTAAACTCGTGAACTGTAATTCACTGGTGGCAGTTAGACATATAAGTCAGACCTGAAAATAAACCATTTAAAAAATTAATCCTGTGGGGAAGACAAAACAAATTTAGAGTGACCACTGTCAGAACCAAAAATTTGCCTATTGTTCATATATCTGAACACCTGCTATATCCTGTGAGTTTCCTGGGTTTCCATCAGGCCTGCCTTCCATGTGGGCTTAGTCTCCAATAGACTCCAATGCAAGGGACCAGAAACAGGGGCTACTTAACGTGAGTGCTGCTGGCTATGTGTAGAAGGATGCTCTGTATTTTCTCTTCCCCAATATTAGAGAGACAGCAAGCACTAGCTAGTATCCTGGAGCTCTTCCTTCAATTAATTACCACTCATTTTAATAAAATAACATGCCTGAGCAGAAAGGAGAATGGAGTTGTGAGGACCATGTTTGTTCCAGTGGCTTACAATGAGCTTTTTTTTCCTTCTTGTTTTGATTTTTTTTAAGTTATCAATACAGCACCAGTAGCTTCATTACACCTCAATTTCAAGCTGCTCTCAATTCCACTGTTTTATCTAACTCTTGAGGTGGTATTTGAATAGTGCAGGATGAAGAATGTTATTCATATGGTTAATTCTCTTTTTATATACTTCAGTGTGTCCACTGCAGAGGAATTAGGCAAGGCTGGAGGGACTACAAACCAAAGCCAAGTGGCGATTGATCTCTCTTGCCTCTTTCCTGCTTTTGTCTCATGCTCTACAGGCATTCAGCTGTGTCAAAGCATCTTCTTAATTTCTCCAAAGCCAAAGATAAGCCTGCATCAAGAACAGTATTGCTTTACTTTCTTCACCTGTAGCTTTATTATAAAGATGTGTCTAAACACCTACTGTTGAAGCCATATCCCTGGCATGTCATAGTTCAGGGAAATGCCTGCTCCAGCCTGCAGTGGACTTGTGTCTGTTGCTGCAAAGATCTTCAGAGCTGGGAAAAAAATATAAGGGCTGGTTAGCACTTCAAAAGTGAAGTGACTTTTCAGAAGAAACAGAACACTATGATTATGGTCTGGAAACTGAATAATTTGAGCTTAGTTCTGTGCATGTTCCTCTGATGTTGCTTGAGACCATCTTTGTGTGAGGAGATGTGAAGAAGGATTGCTGTTTCTCTGGGATGGAAATGTGGTTTATTGAAGGAATTATGTGTCAGAAGTTTCCATTGTAACAACACCAATAAAGGGTGGGGTGAAGAGGTTCTTTGAGTTTGGTGGGGGTTTTGTCTTCCTTTGATCCCTTCAATACAGTATGGGCTGATTTAATTGTCTGAACTGATATCAGTGGTATTCTATTTGTCTATAGAAAAAGTGCAGCTGAAGCTGGCAAAGGTATAAAAAAAGCATTTCTATTTTAAGCACCTGTCCATCAAGTGTCTTACCATAAATTCGTTTCAAGTAGAGAGATCACTAAGTGACACCTTTTCATCACTATCAAATTAGATTTGGACAAAAAGCTTTGACATAAGGCTCACTGACTTTGCCTTCACTTATGAAGCACAGACCTTTCCAATCTCTGCACATAATTTAAGGCAATATAGTTGTGGTCTCGAATATAAAATATTTTGCTTTTGTAAAAAAAAAACCTCAATGTTTGGATGTCAGCTGCTCCTTCTTCTTTCTGTGAGAAATCTGCTTATCACCTGGAGGAAATAGTTAAAATGGCTCTTGCGGGATGCTGATACTGACTAAGGTGTCTTTTGTAACTACTTTTAAAAAAGGCTGGTAAGCCTGACTAGTCTATCAATGAGCAATTAGTACTGTGCAGGATTCTTTCTTCACCTCAGGTTTTTTTTACAAAATGATGATGGGACTGTACATAATAACACACAAACTACAGAAGAAGCTCTATAATTTCCCAAATAGGACATGGGGATTACAAATGGCACTCCAGAATAATGAGCAGGGATTAGCTAATTAAATTTTACCTGTGCATGCTATATTCTGTCTCTTGTTCCTGTTTTAGTCAGAAGACTCAGACATGGGTGAGTTGCTTTAGAGTAAAATAAAAATTATAGTGCTCTCATCCTCAAACTCAAAAGTAATTACCATTTCTTAAAAATTTTTTCAAGGCAGGGAATTGCAAGATTACACTTTTGCATGTTCTCACAAATTCTTTTCGCTTGGCATGCAAGCAAGTTGCCAGTCATCGTAGAAAATGTTTTGGCAGTACCTTCCTGACACTTCTGTGTGGGAGGTGTAAGAAGAAATAGGGAGTTCACTCTTTACTGCAACCATTCTTTCAAGAAGTGATTTTTGAGGTGGAGTTGCTTTCTGAGAGCTAAGCAATGGCTGTTGTCAAAGATTTCCAAAGGAGAGAATAGCAAGAGCTATAAAATAGCCTTTAAAAATATATTTATTTAAGATTTTTACTACATGATCAATAGCTTGTTGAGAACAGACTTATGCGCTGTGCATGATCCCTCTTCCACCCAACTCCAGCTTCCTAGAACCCAAGTTCTGTGCCTCAGATGCTTTCAGGGAGGCTTTCCTGACTTGTGCTTGGAGCCCTTTGGGTGGGGGACAGCAGGGAAGCCAGAAAGGAGTGATGCCCCAAACACCACTGTCTCCTCCACGATGACACCTACAAGCCCTGGTTTGATAGGTTTCTTTGGAGTCTGCACAAATCCTGCAAGGTCAGATTAAGAGTGGATGGTGTCCACTTCATCTGACCTCGTGGAGCCTCCCAGCTGGAGCTGAACTGCCTCTCCAGAGCCCCGTCTGTCTCCTCCTCCCCTATCCAGGCCGGTGGTGACATACACCAGGTGATCACGAACACCCTACCCTTTGTTTAAAAAAAAACAACCCCCAATTTGACCCCACTCCAGTCTCTTCTGTCCAAGCTGGTGTGATGCCTGTTTCCACTCCATGCCAGGCCTGCAAATAAGCAAAACCTCACAGCCCTGCCCTGGTTCCACCATTAAGTACAGCTTGGGATGGTGCCACTTCCCACTTCATGGTGTGATTTTTGGAGTTATCCTATGCAAGGCCAGAAGCTGGACTTGATGATCCTTGTAGATGCCTTCCAATTCAGGATATCCTGTGAGTCTATGATTTCTTCTTGCTTCCTCTTTCCAGGAAAGCAGATATTTACAGGAACAGCCACGGCCATGTGTGTAATCCCAAAGCCTGACCTGAGCCCTTTTGGGATAAAGGCTGGAGTCTCCTCGGTGGTCTCTTTTCAGCAGGCTTTCCTCCTTACATTAACCTAACGTAAGGAAGGAAGCAGCACAGTGACACAGTGTTATCATGGCTTGTGTAATGGTAAATACTCTGCTGGGTGACTAAATTGCTTGATCTTCCCCACGGTAGCCTTAAACAAAAA